>CAKNWT010237377.1:0-19463 GCA_932066315.1 Andricus coriarius
TTTTACTTTTAAATTATTGGGCTGCTTTAGTCGAAAGCAGCTGAAACGGGATTGGTGAAATGTACTTGGATTACTTTTTTAAGGCTTTTGAATACTATTGTAGGGATGGGGATATTCACTAGAGCCTTGGTAAGGTGTCTGGAGTGGTAATTTTCAATTTGAAATTGTTTTGGCTGCTTTAGTTGAAGACAACAGATACTGGATTCCTTTAATGTACTAGGGGTGGTTTTTCTGGGTGTAATATTATTGTAGGCATGGGGATATCTACAAGAGCCTAAAGAACGTGCCTGGGTTGACTATTTTTTTTTATTTCGAAATTTTTTCGGCTGCTTCAGTTAAAGGCAACAGACTCAGCCATCGAGAAGTTAGCAAAAGTTCTTCTCAACCTGGTAGCAGTCAGAGATAAGAAAAACTCAGGCGGTAATAAATCTAAGCCAAATACTCAGGCAATCAACAAGGAGAAGAAGCCGCTCGGAAATAAGGACCCGAAGGTGGATAAGCCTAGGGAATCAATAACCTCGAAAGCTTCGACGAGAAGCGGAAATCCTGAGCAGGATAAGAAGTCCAAAATAAAATCGAAGCAGGAAGCACCCTGTTTCAATTGCAACGGTGAGGATCATCCTTGCTCGCGAGCCAGAAGGAGGATATCGTATGTGTATTGATTTCAGAAAAGTGAATCAAGTGAGTATGAAAGATGCTTATCGGTTAAAATTCATAAAAGAGATCTTGGAAAATATGAGCTCAGCTCGTTATATTGTCACACTTGATTCAAACAAAACTTATCATCAGATTCCTTGATATTAGGAGAGTAAAGAGACGATTGCCTTCATCCTGCCTGGAAAAGGTATCTACAAATATTGACGGATGCCTTTCCGACTTACCGGAGCACCTTCCACGTTCCGAAGATTAATGTACAAGTTGGTAACGCCAGAAATGAGCAAATACGTGTTAGAAAAAAAAAATAAACGGTTTCAGAATGCTGAATTAACTCTCAATCCAGACAAGTTTGACTTCTGCAATCTGCAAGTAGAATATTTGGAATTCGCAGTAAATGAAAATAGTCAGACTTAATGTGGATGAAGATAAATTAAGACCTATATTGGAATATAGAAGGCCAACTAGATTGAGACAGCTTGGCCCATTTATAGGAGCAACATCTTGGTATACGCGTTTAAGACGATTGAGAAAGCTTTACTAGCCTCACAGATTCTGGCGTATCCAGACGTCAGTGTCCCATTCAATACTTAGACAGACGCGAATAATATCGGCTTGGGTGTAGTAAATATTCAAGAGCAGGGTGGCCAAAAACGAATGACATTTTATGCCAGGAGGAAACTCTCAAAGGCGGTACGTAATTATTCCACCAGTTAGAGGGAGTGCCTGGCCTGGACGATACAAAAATTCAGGTATTACCTATAGGTGTACCATTTCACGTTCATCAACGACCTCTGGAACCTTCGGAATCACACCGGCAGATTGGGGAGACGGTCACTCGATCTTTTGGAATATGATTTTGAAATCATGCATAGGAAAGGGACAATGCACCATGTTCTAGTCGCACTTTCGAGATTCTACGAGGAAGAGGTGAATGTTCAATTAGCGGTAATGGAACAAGTATAGGAGGAAAAGTACGAGATGCGCCGTGAGGTGGTCGAGAACTCTCTTCATAAGTACCGTGGTTGGAATGTGGTGGATGGGCGATTATATCGGTATTAAAATAATCGCCTACTGGAAGACATCCTGGACGATTAAGACGCATGAAAACTTGTCGTATCTCAAAAAGCAGATAAACACTGGAATGTCACCAACATTGAAGCTACTTTCGAATAAATAATAATCACCAGGTGAGAAAAATCAGAACTGCTTCACTCGGACCAAGGTACGGAGTACGCGAATAACGTTTTAGAAGAGATGGCTAGAGAAAATAATATCAAACGCTCGTTCAGCCGGGTATATCACGCCCAGGGGAACCCAGTCGAGATGACAACTCGAATTCTCAAGATCATGATAGTATCGCTTATGGATCAGAACACCGGGAATGGGACGACACCAGGACGAATTCATGTTCACTTAAAACACGTCCGTCCACAGTACGGCTCGGTGCTTGTTGAGGAAGGGGGACAGAGTTGCTTCCACCTGATGCTGAAGGCTAGGACTTCCTGAGGCAATCTTAATATCATAATCGGCGTCGCAGAGACGTTACCTTCCGGGAAGGATCAGCACATCTCTCGTAAGTAGGTGAAACTGTTTGCGGGGTCCAACCTGAGGATGAGGAACTCACACCAGAGGGAGCAGCTGCGTTAGATAGAGAATTCTTGGAGACCTTGGAGACTCTTGGAACCTAGATGTAAAGAAGATGAATCACTCTAACTTAATACAGATTCTCAGAGAGAAAAATAGGAACTCTAATACTATTAGTGGTTAAGCTAATAGAACTTAGAGGAAATTAATAATATTTTCCTCAATAGGTCGTTTATCTAGATCTTTAGGTTGATTGAATTTCAAAATTCAGAGAGTTTTCGTATTTATAGATTAGCCTAATAATAATAATTTAACGACTTTAGTAACATGGTGTATCAGCTTTCTGGCTCTATTTTCTTTCTTATATTGAGTCGGTCGCCCCAATTTTCTTCTTACTTTGCTGACATCCATTTCCAATCCAATTTTCCATGCCTTTGTGTTGGTTCTACATCACTGAATTGTAGTAAAACTCGACGAAAATTTCTTTCAAGGTGCTGCAGTTTTTCTGAGATTTTACTGTTTACAATAACGGGAACGACAATGTCCCGACTGTGGATCCAATACATGATCTTCATTATCCCTAGAACATAAGCCTGCAGCTTTAATCAGCTCTTCATTATATTCAGACAGTCTAAAGCAATTTGCTGACAGATATTGAGCGTTTTTGGCCTGCTAGATTCTGTTCCTCTATTCTTCTGGGTAGATGTGGGTACTTGAGTAAGATGAGTCGATGAGGAGATCCTCAACACACTATGTCCAGTTTTTTCTGCCAAAAACGGCGCATAAAGTCTTTCTTCATATCGTATGTCCAGTTTAATCGCCTTCTTGGTTGCCTAATCTACACTTCCGCTTCTGGTTCAATCGATTCAACTGCTTTTGAAGGATGTGGTGGCATTGGATCAGCATGCGGCTGTGCAGAAACAACAATAATACGATGATGTTGTATTGCTTCACCGGTAGCTGCTTCATCTTGTGGCGTAGCTTCCTCTAACTGATGGGCATTATCGACGCTCTTCCCGGCTGAATCAACCTTTCGTTTAATCTCTATTGCTTGGTCTTCTGAGATAAGTAGATTATTCCTGCTATCATTACGTTAATGATGAAATATCTTAATGAAAGTTTCTGTGTATGGGGATACTTTGCAGCGAACTTGGGTCAGCACACGTCAGAAATATCAGGATCTGAAGGTGGTTTTTCGATTTTCATAAAAATTTGTGAAATGGTAATGCTATACAAAAGAAATTTCGGCCTTAAGGATTTTCGAAAATTTTCAAAATTACGGAAGTAACGCCGTTTTGAATTTTGGAGTTACATTGTTTTGAATTATCGATATTTCTGAAAACGCTTATTGGATTTTTATCAAATTTGGACATGTTAGAGTTAAAATAATATATTTTAAGAATATAATACAGTTAATAAAAAAAATTTCGTTGCCCGAAAAAAAAAATTTTTTTGTTTAATCTTTCGTGAATTAGTCCCTTTTTATTTTTTTAAAAATATAGATACAATGATTCCTTGTGAAATCACCCTTTTCTAAAAAAAAATTTATGGAGACTTTTATAGGTCTCAAGATATCGTCATTTTAGCGAGACCGTGCGCCGCCTCTCCACTGCGGTGCGATGTCAGTGTCGCGACACGCGAACAATCGAAACTACTACTTTGTACGTTTCACCATTCTGTAACCGTCAAATACGGTTTTATTTTTTCTACTTAGTTGGTGGTTTTGATTTTCAGAAGCCGAAAGGAAATATAATTGTGAAACATTTCCGATCTGTGTGTGATATATGTATCAGGAAGAAAAATGCTAGCGCTTTCGTTTAGCTGGCTTTTCGATTTCTAATACGAGAGTTTCTGTGGAGACCGAGTATTGTCTGCACTGTATTTCATTATCACCAATCGGTTTAAATGAGTGAAAGCTTCTGGTACCAGTAACTGTTTAAGCTTTGTCAAACGGACTGTTCAAGCTCCGGCCTTTTCTGTTGTGCTCTTTTTGTGAACAAAATATCGACTTGATATTCGGCAAAGCATTAGTGCCCCACTCGTATAAATCTCTGGCTGTCAAAATCTGTTTGTTACTTGGCCGTTGAAGACTAGCTCGTGCAGCTTCTCGCTTGAGAGTTCCTCCTATTCCATCGCACGGACTTTTACCATGAGAAGTAGCAAAGAATTCCCAGGAAGCTTCAATCCCAAAATCACGCTTGTGATGTGCTAGGTTGACGAAGTTGCTTTTGTTTTTATATTGGGAAGCTGCACCATCAGTGAAATACATGCTTTTCTTAACAATGTATTTTTTTTCAATTCAGCAATCATTTTTTCCCTGAACAGATGAACTGCACTAGTATTATGCTCAAGATCTTCTGAAATGATCGCATAACTTTCGCACACGACTTTGCCATCGTTCTTAAAATAAACTACAGCAGAATGATCAGTGATCTGTTGTTTATTCCAATACTCACTTTGTATTGCATTTTGAATAATAGTTTCGTTATTCTGAGCAAAATCAAAAAGTATTATAAATGCTCCCTCTTCAAGTGATTCCTTGGAGTCCCTAAGAAAAAGGCACTGACTTTTCGCTATAAAGTCGTGTTTTAGAAGATCAGTTAAATGTTTAGTAAGTTTCTCATAATAATCCTCAGCTGTGTCACTCAGAGTTTCTAAAGAGGCACGGTCTGTCGAAGTCCACCAATTGTAGGTGACTTTTTCAATGAAGTTGCTTTCAAAAAGATTTTTAAATTTTTCAATTAAAGATCTCACACCTGGGCAAGATTGCACGATCCAAAAAAACAGGAAGGTGTTTTAGGATCGCAAATCATCGAAGAAAACATGGTTTTGTATCGGAAACCTTTCTTTGAAAGGGGCATAAACTTTTTTCAAATTACCTAGAATTAGACGTTTTTGTATCAGTTTTTCGTGAACCATCATGCTGCTTTACAGATATACAGTCTTTTTCCCTGGCAACTGTCGACTCACGTTGCATTCATAGTAAAAATCTTGGACAATTTTCTTCCAACAACTTCTTACCTGGCCTAGGATTTGGTGATGATCCAATACCATTTCTTTCTTGCAATGGTATTGCCTTACGAGCTAAAATATATGGTACTTTAAACTCTAATTCTATCTTGCGAATTCCCTAACCTTTTGGTACCATAGTCAACAGTTGAACGGCATAAGATTTACTTGGTTTTTATCCAATTCTTCTTTAATTTCGTTAGTAAGTTCTTCTATATCTTTCTTACTACAGCCATCTTCAATACAATTGAATAACTTTTTCCTTTGAACGTCAAGAACTGTCTTAATCTCGGCTACCTTCTTTCTTTGTATACTACGTGCTCGAAGATCCGTAGTGCTACTAATAGATGGAACTCATAAGATTTGTAAAATTTCATTCAACTTAGAAATATTATCTTCTCTTTCAACGTCACATTCTAAATCTTCATCGAAATAATCAGCAAATGGAAGTAGATGTTCAGCCTGATCAAATTCAATCTCTTTAAAAACATCATTACTAGCTTCAGGCAACTTTTCAACCTGTTTTAATTCCATTGCATCAGAAGAACTTTGGATATGCATTAATTGACTACCAGATCTATGATTTGGAATTTCTAGGCGGCATGTATCACAAATATGATTGTCTGAGCCAACTGAAAACTTTTTACTAAGTAATTTAGAAATAAGACGGAGTTTCTTAACATCTATTTTATTATGGATCTTTTTTTCAAAAGGATTGAAACAACGAGGTATGCGTGGTGGATTCATTTCCTCTAATAACTTAAACCTAACTCTGGAAATCCTTACATTCTGGAATGCGAGCTGCCAAATATAGAAAATAGCATCGCAAAACATCTGAAGTCTGTAGGTGCATGAAGGTAGCCGCGAAAAAGTAGTGTAATACTGAAACAAAAGAGCTTCAACTGCTCGCGGGCCGCAACACTGACACCGCACCGCAGTGGAGAGGCGGCGCACGGTCTCGCTAAAATGACGATATCTTGGCACCTATAAGAGTCTCCATGAATTTTCTTTTTTAAAGAAAGGTGATTTCACAAGGAATCATTGTATCGATATTTTAAAAAAATTAAAAAGGGAGTACTTCACGAAAAATTAAATAAACATTTTTTTTTACCTTTTTCCGGGCAACAAATTTTTTTTTGATTAATTGTATTATATTCTTAAAATATATTATTTTAACTCTAACATGTCCAAATTTTATCGCAATCCAATCAGCATTTCCAGAAATATCGATAACTTAAAAAAATGTAACTCCAACATTCAACATGGCGTAACTTCCGTTTTTTTGAAAATTTTCGAAAATACTTGAGGTACGAAATTTCTTGTGTGCAGCATTACAATTTCACAAAGTTTTATTAAAATCGAACAACCACCTGCAGATCCTGATATTTCAGACGTGTACTGACAATTTTAGGATGAATCCTAAAATTGTATCCCTTTTCGCGTTTATTTTCCTACTTCGCGCTTTCATAATAGAGACGTATCAACTCTTCTTTCATTTTTGCATTCCATGTGATGCTCTCCAAACGTACTTAATTCTGTTGAAGTAGTTAACTGCAAATCGCTAAAGCTAACGAAAGCATCCGCAGCATGCACAGTTAATGCTCCCCTGTGTATTGTTCATCGCAGATGTTTTTGCTGGTCAGCGTTTGGATTAATGAGTTTTTTCTGACCATCCAGTAGCTCAACCTTAACCACTATCCCGCATTCTGTGACCCTCAGCGGAGGCTCCAGGGGCAATCCGACGATCCTCGGCAAGAGACCACCGTTTCGAAAAATTCTTATTATTCTCCATCATATTTGTAGGTCTTATTGTTCCTATTAGTCTCTTTCCTCTTCTTTTTCTGCCTGCCTGCCATGGGAAACCCTGCCAGTAGCAATGCTGCCACCAGAATAGCCATGAAAGTCATGAGATTTTATTCTCAGGTTTAAGATGGTTACAGCCCAACATGCTATCAGCCAAGAGCAATGATGGGGGGACCTACAGCTTAATGTTTGATGCGAAACACCAGAGCCTCGATAAAAGTACATTAAACATGAAAATTAGGCTAATATTGAGCGATACATTTTATTATACGTGAGAAAGAAATTAAGTTATTCAGAGTTTAACCTTGTTCGTCATCTAACTTTTCAAACTAAATTCGAGCGCGGGTATCACTACGTGAATATAATCTTTAAAAATGCAGGTTTTTGGAGAACAGAATGAAAATTAGTCAGATTAAAAAATAATTTTCAGATGCGATTTCAGACTGTAGTTCGTCAGGGGTTTGAATAGTAATATACTATATAAGCTAAAATTTCATGAAGGATCAATTTGTGTCGAAGTGTACGCATAGAACGTACGATAACGTCCGCAAAGTGCGAGACCAGACCAGCGCGCCGCAAGCGCGTTAGACCTGAGTACTAAGTCCTGCACAAAAACAAGCCCTGAACGAAGCTTCTTACAAAACATTTACTTTTAATGTATATTATCAGTATTTTGTATAGACTTACTTGTAGTATGAGACAACGTTTAAGTACACCATATTCTCCCAGTTTTGCGAAAATATTAGTAATTCTTTCAGGTTGTTCTGGATGACAAGCGTACGACATATTACAATGCCTTAACATTCGCGAATCGTAAGCAATACTGAGTTTGAACTGGGATCTCTTCAAATTCGTACCTAAAAAAATATTTAAAAAATGGTCAAAATCAAACAGAGCACGTAAGAACGCAAATGCGAGATTTTATATCTTTAAATCTTACTGTGACCAGTTAATTTGGTAATAGTAAAAAATACATAAATAATAATAATAACAATAGCTCTAAAAAAAGCATCCAGAGGCGACTGTCGTCACCTCCAACATTCACGGCCGCTGTGTAAGCATAACAGTTGTAAAAGACGAACTGCAAACGTGGCTATGATGGAAAATCGGGTTCTTCTTAACCCGAGAATATGTTTGAAAAAAAAATAATAATAATAACAACACATATACAAAATTTGCCCAAGCATCATTGACTTTCTAAGTTGTGCGATGATGTTTTGGGGTACAATAATCAAGTATTTTGATCATGGACAATCAAGGATAACTAGATCAATGCGCATTACGACGCATATATTCCAAAGAGACTCCTTCAGTGCATTATGTTTCTGTTTGTCGTTGAACCCACTGAGCAGAGCACTAAATAGCATGTCTCATGGGTTCCGAGTACATGATAACGAGGATGGTCATCAAGTGACCCATCTTCTATACATGGATGACCTGAAGATACACGCAAGTTCGGACCAGAAACTACAGCAAGCGATCGATGTCACAAAGCAGTTTTCCAATGATATCCACATGGATTTCAGACTAGATAAATGTAGAACAGTGCATTTAACCAAAGGAGAATTAGGGACCTCAGAGCTAGAGAACGATTTCGAGAATGAAATCGAGACAATGGCTGAGGAGGAGTCATATAAACACTACGAGACTCAGATTGGTTCTGAAGAGTTCTCTTAACTCGGCAAACAAGATCAGGACAATCAACACCTATGCCATCCCTGTCCTCACGTACTCCTTTGGGCTCATAAAATGGTCGAACACCGGCCTCGAACGATTAAACAGAATCATCCGCGTAGAAATGACGAAGCACCGAATGCGCCACAGTAATTCGGCGATTACAAGGTTAGTCCTGCCACAAAATAGAGAGGGTAGGGGCCTTGTAGATGTCAGGAAACTGTGAGAATCACAAGTTACACAGTGGCGAGACTATTTTAACAGCAAGCGAGATGTTACGCTTTACAACACCATCTGTAAAGCTCATCATGACTACACGCCCTTGAATTTGTTCTTAGAGGAGGCCTTGAGTACCAGGGCAGAAACCATAGAGGATTTAGAAACACAATGGAGACAGAAAGCCATCCACGGCGAGCAACCCAAAATGTTAGATGAACATGAAGTAGATAGTGAGGCATTCAATATTTGGCTGAGAAAGGGTTGTCAGCACCGGAAATTATCGCAAACACGTGCTACATCAAGACGTGGATGTGTCGATGTGACGATGATGACGCCGATCATGTGGAGATACCATCGAATCCATCGACAATATTATTGATGGTTGTCGCATAATGGCTCAAAGAGAATATACGCACAGGCATAATGATATGGCGGGAATTATACATCAATAGCTTGCCCTAAACCTACGACTCTTAACAGAATGGATGTCTTTCTATAGATACATTAACAATGCCCGTTTTAGAAAACGAAGATTACATCTTATATTGGGATGTTACTATCCAGACGGATCATTACATCAGAGCCAATCGGCCGGACATCGTAATGCGAGAAAAAAATTTGGAAGTGTCTACATCATCAACATTGCTTGCCCACTTAACCGGAATTTGCAGGCAAACTACAACCAAGATCCACAAGTATAGCGAGCTAAGGCATGAAGTAAAGACAATATGGAGGAATGTCAAGCATGCATCTATTCATCATATTATGATTTCGACTACAGGCAATGTGCACGCAAGATGCACTGAACATCTTGAACATTTAGGAGTCAGTAGGGTACTGGCAGCAGCTCAGAAGGCAGTTTTATTTAACACCTGTCGCATTGTAAGAAAGTTTCTGGACCATCAGGAAGCAAGCGACTAAAAACCTATAGAGTGATACATGGTAGCTCTAAGAAAGCATCCAGAGGCGACTGTTTTCACCTCCAACATTCACGGCCGCTGTGTAAGCATAACAGTGGTAAAAGATGAACTGTAAACTACACCATGCTCCTAATTTTGTACCTACAACATCATCGCAAATGGGTGCATACATCGTATTAAATTAACTAATTACATCATCATCTCATCAGTCACTTGACTTAGTCCGTGGCTATGATGGAAAACCGGGTTCTTCTTAACCCGAGAACAAGTTTGAGAAAAAAAATAATAACAACACAGGCACAAAAAAAGTGCAAAAGATAAAAGTTTTGTTTGAAAACGTACATTCCAGAAATCTTTCTTCCGAATATAAAAAAATTGAATTTGTGTAAAAAATATTACTTGTTTATGAACAAATTGAACTTTTTTCCTTTTAAAAGAAACAAATTTTTGGCACGTCCTTCTACATTCTTTTGGAGAGAAATGCGAAAAGAAACAGTAAGTAGTTGCCGTTATTTCACGGGATATAAATTTTTTAAAGCGACGCGCGAGCGCTCAGAGCGTGTTAATAAATTTTTTTAAAAATTTTGTATGCGACCAAAACCTGGAGAAATATTTTCAAACATAAGGGCTATTAAAAAATTCATTTTACAGCGAAAAAAACTACTTTCGCTTTACGGTGGCATACTTGGGATAAATTGACCTAATCGATTCTAACTGAAAATATATTCTTATTTTTAGGAATGGGTATAAAAATATGTAATGATTTCACTACGATATCAAAAGATTTCACAAAAATGTCATCGATTTAAGAAATATTAGGAATATTTTACATAGATTTCAAGAAATATTTCGAGGTCTTAAAAGATTTCAATAGATGACAAAACATTTTAAAATATCTAAAAAAAATCACAGATGTTAACTATACTGGAAGCAGGAGAGAATGGTAGTCAGAAGACGAAGTCTCACTGTCTTTATTATATGTATCCATAAATTTAAAACTATGCTTTAACTTGAATAATATTTTGACTGCAGTCTCGAGTAACCTTACAGTGATTATATGTAGTAGAAGAATAAGCATTCGAATTCTCTACCCTTCATTGCACGGCATGGCGAAAATTCGAAAAAAATGCCAAAGAGGTGATTTAAGAAAAAAGAACCTGACAGATTTTTTTGATATTATACGTGAAATACTCTAAGGCTACCAAACAATTAGATAGTGAAAACAAACTTCGAGAGCAAGAAGATATAGCTAATCTTTTTCCTAAGAAGGCGTTAAGGGCAAGACTTATACCCCCATAGGAAAACGAGTATTAGTTTGAAATATTTATTTTTTTAAATTAAGTGAAATATTTGATTAATTAAATTTGACTTGAACTCTGACTCGATTTGAAATTCTTTTCCCTCAAAGCTCTGTTCTTGATTTTTACCTAAAATGAAGGAGAATGTTTACAGGTACGAAATAGTTTTTAAGATGTATTAGCAAAGAGGATGCTCGTATAAAGCATCATATCCAATTTAAACAACAAAAAAGAGAAATCTATTATTCGTGTAGCAGAATAATTTAGAACTTGGAATTTGAGTAGCAACAAATCCGGTACTTTATTTTCGAGGAGCCAATAAATTGGGAATCTATTATTAATGTAGCAGGTTAATCTATAAATTCGAATTCGAGTAGCAAAAAATCCGCCGCTGTAATTTCGAGGAGCAAAAAAATAGAGAATCTATTATTAAGGTAGTAGAATAATCTGGAAATTCACATTCGAGTAGCAAAAAAATCGTGAAATGGGTTTGATTTGTCACTTCAAAGACTTGCATTCTTCTTGGGCTTTCGCACCTATAAAATAATTTGGAGAAATATGTTCGGAAGCAATAACAATAGTATTATGCCGAAAGAAGAGTTAAGCTGGCTCCTGCCACAAGTAGGACCTTCCTAGTATGCCGTCTAAAGTAAATGGGAAACAATCATTCACGATGTGAAATTCAATCTGAACCTTTCCCAATTTAACACTGATGGTTCCTAACGTATTCACGGGATGTTCCGTTATTCCGTAAATACTGGTGGAGTCGCTAGGTTCTACTTCTAGCTCTCTACGTATAGCCTCTAGTTTGAGGAAGTTTGCTCCCGATCCTAGATCCCCGAAAAGTCTTATATCTACACCGTGAAATTGCGAAACTGTTTCTCCTCTAAAATTCAGATTTTGGCACTTATGCCCTCATACCGTTTAACACATTATTTGCTACCTCTGACAACACCTTTCTCTTCACAAAACCATAAATTAACAAAATCCTAATTAATGCATGAGCAATTTCATAGGCTATCTCATTACACATCAAGCTTCTTGCAGCGTGGAAGCTGTACAGGGGGAGGGAAAAGGAAAGCTGACTGTCCACTGCTGAAAGCGTAACCAGTTAAAGTCAGTAAAAATTGACTCCGACCCAGGACCACGTTAAATTATTTATTTAGAGATACTAGTTTTCTTTTAATTTTTTCAAGAGTTCAATATATACATCATAACACCACAACCCACATGTGAAATATTATAATATTTAAAATATAAGAGACACTTACTGAGTTTTAAAGCAGTCAGTTTATTTTGTATGTCATCCATTTTTTTTGTGCTTATCACTGGATAACAATCTCTGGTTTCATACGTGTCCTGTTCCTTTACCTTGGCCCTGCAAATTATTCAATGATTACAACAAAAGTTTTAAAAAACGTAAAATCATTAAAAAAAGAGGTTTACCTGAAGCGCACTACGGGAAAATGTTGTTTAGTAATTTCCTCTTGATGACTTGATAGAAACTTTATACTATGTGACTCTTGATACTGAAAACACTTCCAGTGCGCTTTGTGTGTATATATTACATTTAAAATAGTTTCACATATGCTGCAACAAATGATATATAATCAAAATGAATGCCTGTTTTCAAACCATGATGTGAATGCAAAAAAAGTAAATACGATAAAATTGTCCTTCAGGTTTTTTTTGAGGTTGCTTTTTTGAAGTTGCGTTGTGCTAGTGAAGGCATAGAGTACAACTTCCAAGCTGTCCTAAACAACAGGATTGTACGGCGAATTGAGCCTGTGTGGCGTGAGATGTACGAACAACGTGGCTCGAAAACACAGACTCAATTCGCCGTACAATCCTGTTGTTTAGGACAGCTGTAAAGTTCTTATACAGCGTGTTCAAACAAGTTATTGGTCTGTAATTCTCTGGGTTGGAGAAGTTGCCTTTTTTCGGTAGGAGTATAGTGCGTCCTAACACCAGCCACTGCGGAATGGGCGTCTCTGACTTTAAACACGAGGTGAAAATGCGGGCCAAATGTTGGTGTGTAGAAGTAAACTTCTTCCACCAGAAGTTCTTGATACAATCTGGTCCAGCACCAGAAAAGTTCTTTGTTCCTCTAAGTGCTTTTTTCACCTCTTCGGCAGTGACTGATGGACATTCCTCCTCAGATTTTATGAGGTTGTCGCAGAATTCCTTGAAGCGGAGGATATTGTCAGTATCTTCTTTTAACTTCAGTGTTTTCGGGATCTTGTATACCTCTCTCCAAAAAGTCTCTACCTCGTTGGCCTTGGGTGGATTTTTGACAGAAACAGGGTGATCACTGAATAGGCGAGATGAGTCAGCGAGAAACTTTTGATTCTCCCTGATCCATCTCTCCCTCTTCTGTATTCTCCTCTTGGCGTCAGATAACAGCCGTATTTTTTCAACAATATGCTGCTTGATTGTCAGCAGCTTTGACTTGTTTAGTGTGTGATTCAAGGTCCTCAGTTCTTGGGCGATCTTTCGAACCCTTTCCGTGAAGGGTCTACCGGATGTTATGTAGTCAATCACACATTGAACACGGGGCGCATTCTGTCTTGCCCATCCAATCTTCTTGTTCAGTTGATGTAAGCGTCTTTTGGTCTTTTGATCCATCGTAGGTTTGAGCCTTCGATTTGAATCAGCCAAAGCTCTCGCAGCACCATAAACTGAGCAATTGATGGTCCAGAGGTCGGATTCTTGCGAGATTTCTCCACGAAGGGAGGCATCCATTTCAGCGAGATCTTGGGGCTTAAGAGGAACTTGTATGTTAATGTTCCTTCTTGTCCGGAAATCGTGATCATCTCTCAGAAGGTGCCTGTTTTCCGCGGTTGGTCTTAATGTCGCCTCCTCATCTTCGGCTGCAGCTTGGTCAAGCAGCGGTTGGGGAAGAGCTCCGCGTACATATCCATTTTTCCCGAGGTAGGCACGTTGATTTCGCAACGATTGAATCGAAACGTGCTGAAGCTCTGGGTGTTTTTGGCACCACAGAGTATGCATACGCGCCATAAAGCCTCGATGAATGGGAATGGCCACTTTTGTGTGTCGGACCTCTAGTAACTAAACTAAGTAGTGTTTCTTTATAAAACTTGGCTAACTTCTTCATTTTAGCACAATACAATATCTCCACAAGAAAAAATAAGGTCACATCATCGTATGTCTTAGCAAAATGCTCCCAAATACTCGAAAAGTGCCTTTTTGGGATGTCTCCACGTACGCGGTGCCAAGTTTAGAGACGAGTATTTAATACATATTGAATTATTTATAAACTTATAATTGATAGTTTGAAAGTTCGACCGAAAAACTATAAAATTCTTAAGAAATATTAAAATTTATCTGATATATTAGTAGAGACAATTTAATTATACACATGTCTCCCTAAATGTTTCCGATGGTTACGGTAAACGAATCTGCCATACCTTTCGTCAACTTTTGATCATTTTTTAGGTCTTATCATCTCACAATATATAGAACAAAAGCTACAATACTCACTCGTCAAAACTTCATAACAAAAAATTAAGAACTTTTCTTGCAAACTGAAAAAATGTAATCGAAAATGTGGCGTATTTTTATTAGTATCGGATACCGTACCTGACAAAAACTTTCATATTTCATAATAAAAATCAATGAAAAGATGACAATTCCGTGTGGCACATAATGAAGGAGTTTTTGTCAGAAGGATTCATCGATTACTTTTGTTTTCAAAGCGTAAAAAGCAATTTTGTATGATTTTCGGATACCGTAACATCGGATACCATGAAGTGCTTTTCGCTGTCAGGGACGAAACGGAGCTAATTAAAACACTTTTCCAAATAATGTTATCAAAAATTCACGTAAATCATGAATTAAAATTTTTGTACCCACAAGTACTGCACACAAAAATAAAGCGATTAAAGGTTTAATAATAATAAAAGAAATAAGCATTTTATAATTAATAATTTTGTTCGCCTCACGGCCCTGTCTTTCTTGAGAGGTTATGTTTACACCGGCTTTCAGTCTACTTGCTGTCAAACGTTATTTCGCGTTCGTGTTGTTTGTATTATTTCTGTTACATTGACGGATTCCGAGATAGATTTTATATCTCAGTATTAAGAATACTTTTCATAATTAAACCTTAAGCCTGAAATATACCTGAAATTAATCAGAATGGCACGCTATAAAAGTAAACCATCTTACTCTCAAAATATTAATGAAAAAAAAAAATTGTCAAAAGAAAGAAGAGCTGAGCAAGCTGAAATCTTTTCTTGTTACCTATTATACTTTTACAATTATTAATTGTAATTTAGAATAATAGTCATAAAACAACAAAACAATAATTTCAAATTTGAAAAAAATATTAAATTTTGGAAAGACTTTGCATTTTTTAAACAAAACTATTCTTTCCTGCTATGTTACGTTTAATGTAATAATAATTTACAGTATTGTTTTACTTTACATGCAATCAGAGAAAATCACCCCGGAAAGCAAAAATTGAAAACGTTTTTATGTGCTACAGGCCCTTCAAGTGAGAATTAAGCGTAAACATTTAAAGGTCCCCTTTCTTTAAGGCCATTGAACCTAACCATTATGAAGAAAAACATTTTTCAAACATTTTTCCAAACAAAAGTTGCCCTTGCGAAAAATTCCCTGCCTGTGGAGAATCACCCATATATATAAAATGGTTCCGTCCATTATCCTATATAAAACTTTTTGTTTCTTTACAAGAGGGTAACTACGTAAATTGGAAAACGCCTAAATTGATAAAAACACACACGAAGAGTCTGGAATTCAAAAGTAAGTAATTTAATTATAATTAATATGCAGACGCTACGCTAGCGTGATTCTAACCTCTAAGCTACGATCTTGTAACTATATTATATTCGTGTACACGTAAACAAATCATTATAACTACCTTAAATTGGATGCTATAAAAATTAAATTATTTCAATGAAAAAATGTTTAACAATGCATGTTACACGTTATTGTCTTTTTACTTTGAGGAGAATCAAGCGATTTTGAGAATTGATACGATGATGGGGTGAGAGAAGTACCTGAAATTAGTACCTTAAGCTAAATGAAGGTAAGGAACTTCAAATCTGGTCAGCCACACGAGGTCAAGAATTTAATTTCAAATTTTTATAAAAAACCGCAAAAAAAACAGTTCTAGAATAAAATGGCCAGAAATCGATATTAAACTAGGACCAAGCCTGGGCCAGGCTCGACGATCTAACCTGGCAATCGAGACAGGCCCTGGCCAGATTTAACGTTTTATTCTAGCCTGACCCAGGCTTGATCACCCAGCCATGGCCTAGTTTTGCCAGGCTTGGGCGCGCTTAGGCCCATGACAAAACTTCTACAAGGGTTACAGCTCCCTTATTACCTAAATACAATAATTTAGGCATGCTCTCTCACTAAAGTCAGGTTGCCTCGGCGGTACCCACGGTGGAACTACAGGCACTTGATAGTTTGCTGGTTGGCGGGAGGTCTGAGGTACAGCCTCGATATTATCCGGTGCAGCAGTGGTTCGTCTTCTTCGGCATCGAGAATGGAAAAGAGCGTCATTGCAGTTGAATATTATAGCATTAGATGGCTCCGCGTCAGGTACATGACTAGCACAGAGATAATATATGTGTCTTATGATAGGGTTTGGTAGCTTCGTATGTTTCGCTCCTGGGCTTGGAGATGAGAAAGTTGCCTTTCGATTGCCTTCGATATAGTGGTTTCACTATTAGGTCAAATTGCCAGATGTATTGATGATTCATAGATAAATCCGTATGTTACAATTCTTCAGAGTTTCTAGTTTAGGTTTGAGCAGTAATTCGCTTTCGCAAATCCGGTAACAGGGGGATTTGTAGTTTTGTGCTTTTCCCTCGCAAAGAATGTAACATTTTACAGGAAGTGCGTGGATTTTGCAGAGAAGATAAATGTTTTTATTAACTAAGGGAATAACCAGGGTAATTCTCAATTTCCCTTCGCTGAACGTGATCATAGTTGTTGCTATCTGCATAAGATCTTCGAAGCTAACAGATGATCCGGACAGATAAAAGTTGAGTAGTGAAGTATAATTCTCGACATCCCTCAGTATGGGTCCCAATTGCTTGTATATTAAAAGCATACAGTATCTTATTAATATCGTGGACTAATTGTATCAAGCGTTTACATTTTCTATTTGGTTTATTTCCTCAGCGAGCTTCTCTAGACTTTCTTGATAGGACATGAATCGTTTCTCAAAGATAAAGTACGTTTTCAATTATGCGAATTAGGTGAATCCATTTTTTAGTTGCGTTTTATTGAAGAACGTTTCACTGATGGTTTTACCTTTTTTGGGCCTTTGTATTATAGGTTGATCATGTCCTAGATGTAAGAACATCGATAAATTTTGTTATCCTCCACGCCGAGGCTTGACGGTAAATGCGGCCTATTCGCTCATAAGAGGCACCAGTGCTGGAGTTGAGTGGAGTTTGAGTGACCTGCCAAAAAGATACAATAAGATCCATACCCATACATTCGTACACCATTTTAGCGGTATCCGAGAAAATGGAAGGTATGAATGCTTATCAATTTATTAAAAATAAATACAAAGAAGGGGAAGGTCTTTACTTCGTAGCGCATGGAATATGTATAGATGATCGATGGTTGATCCGCGCTTCTACGCTCAGCATTGAGCAATTAAGAGTTTATATGCATGCTTTGTAAACTTTGAACCGCTCTTAGTCTTAGGAACCACATTAATATTTTCGGTAAACTTAACTATAGTATAGGGTCCCGTTGCGCGCATATCAAATTTTTGGCCCGAATATCTTTGCGAACGATTAGCCTGTTACCGATTTTCGCATTCAGGTATCGTGATTAACGTTGTGACGTTCCTTGGAGCAGTCCTTGGCCTTTGTTTATGCGCCTCGCATGAATGCTAAAATTTGAACCCTCCTATTCTAAATAGTAGATGTGCACTGAGCTGATTTAATCGTTTAGTTGATTAAAGTGTAATAACGTCACCTCCCGTTTCAAGGTACCGACTTCTGTCGTTTTGTTACGTAGCTTTTGTAATAATACTCTCTCGCCACACGGCACGTAAAATAAATTTAATATATTTCTTATAAGTTTCCTGTTTAATCCCATGACGAGCTTTGTGAAAAATTCAAAACATTTTAATTATTTTGAAGAGGGTAGAAATTGAAGTCAGCTTCATCCAGTTTAGTGCCGTGAAGCTACCCTGAAAGTTGTAGTCAATTTTATTCCATTCGATGAGAGGAGATAAGAAGCAAATCAATTCCACTGAATATCGTAGAAAGTTGAAGTTAGTAGACGTATGTTGACAGAATATTCAGACAGGCTGCATAGCCTGTCAAAAAGTGTTGCGAGAGAAACTCGGTGAAATTGAAAAAAATACAGTTCATATGAAAAACAGTATGATTATGTGAGTGTATATTAGGAATAGCCAATTGGAAATTCATGATATTAATGAAAATTAAAAAAAATTGAACTGAATCTCAAAAACTATATAATTGGCTTCCAAGTTATCGTTTTTTTATTACGCTTAAATTCCATTTCATTCATATTGAAAAACTACATTCATTCGGATGGAAACGTTTCAATCCTATTTAATTCACACCATCTGACCCGGCAGTTTTCAAATCTAATGGGAAGTCGACAGGTATTAAATCAGACAGTAATTAAAAGAATGTATGCTTAAATAAATGTCAGCTGTTATTTATAACAATATAAATAATGTAGAAAGTGTAAAGACGTGACAAAACGCAAAAGAAGAAACTTAAACAATGCATGATTACGACGATGATAGAAATATGGTAAAGAAAGCTTATATTTTGGATGAAAATATAAATAATAACTTAAAGTGTAGTAAGGCAACAATAATATATATGCTTACGAACCTTTCACATGGATCTTCCAACGGATTCAGATTTGGACATGGATCACCTAGAAGAGTCCGCAACGTTAAAGCAGCTCCTTCAGCTAAAGAGTCAAGACAATAGCCGCCCTAGAACATGTAATTTTCAATAAACTGAAAAAATGTATAGTAAATGAAATTTATATAATAAGGATGTATTAGAGTTGTACATGATAAATAATAATGAATAAATAATAAATATTAGTTATTTAATGTTTTGTGTTTTTTCTTTCGCTTTTAGTAAAAATTGTAATTATTATTAAATCTACATTATATGTAATGCAGTCTATGGCACTCGATGCACAAAATGTGAAGCAGAGTACATAGATACGACAAAACGATCTCCCTATGTGAGCGATATGCGAATAGATTTCAATTTTGGTTGCGAAAATGGGAGTGAAT
>CAKNWT010237383.1:0-10632 GCA_932066315.1 Andricus coriarius
GGCCGGATCGGGCCCCGATTGTGGCCACGGCAAAATTTCTGCGAGGGTTGGTACGAAAACGTAAAAAATAACAAATCTGTAGGTACTTATAAAGTATTGTATAAAATCAATACATATATAGCATTTCAATGAAAATCAATAATATTGATAAAAATCTGAATATTTTGATTTTTTAAATAATGTATGGAATAAATACAGTTTTTTTATCACATGTAAAATCTTGTTTAATTTAACAAATTCCATATGAAATTCTATTGAATATTTATTAGAAAATAATTGAACGTGTAATATATTATATAGTTTTAAAATATCACTCTTATAGGAAAAAAATCATTATTTATTATTTCAAAACAGGTGCTTTCAAGTATCATATGAAAAATAAGAATTTTTTGCATTTGGGGGAACCATTTTGTTTTGAATTTGTAAAAAAGGCACCCTTCGTTTTTATCAAATGAAAGATTTTTGTGGGGGTGCCATTTAAATCAAAGAAACTTTATTTTTAGTGAACTTTTTTTTATTATTAATTTGAGCAGGTTGTCATATTGCATATATAAATGCGTATGAATAAAATAATTTATTTTATTAGATCCCTTTCGGGTTAAGTGTAAACTGGTTTGGTTCTAGCCTCGTTACACTACCGGGGATTCAAAAATTTATGTGATATAAGGTTAAGGAAACGATGCATAGGAGAAGGGATAGATATTTATGAAATAAAAAAGCAAATTTTTTTTCAAGATTTTAGTTGTGAGTATTAAATTATGTGCCTCATCTTTATTCGAGATGAAAAACTGTCCATGTTACATCTATTATAACGAGTTTGTGTATGGTTGTCACCTTGCGCATTATTTCCGCGCCGAGACACCATTATTTCAGGACCCACATATATTCTGACTGCCCATTAAATTTTCGCCCCATATGAGAGGCGGCGATAAAATTCCATACGAATGTAAGATAATTTACGACGCAAGGACTCGCGAATCAAGATGTAAGCGTGGGCGACTCAACAGACGGTACTGGACGCGGGGCGAAGAAATTTCTTGCAGAAAAGTGAAGTCTGAGAAATTCCCTTGGGATGTTGACATTGATAAAAATTGTATCAACCATAACAACTGAATATGAACAAAATATAGTTTTGGTACAACAAATTCAGTAAATTAAATTATGTAAATAAATTGAGTTTAAAAAAAAAAATAATTTGTATTAGATGATGAGGTTGGGAATTTTGCGGGCGGCTGTACAACAGTTCATAATTTTCACGTCCCACGCACTTATCTCAAGAAATAATCGCGCGTATCTGGGCGATGCATAAATTATTTCTGATGAAATATAGCATTGGCAAGAATGTCGGGATATCGAGTCGATGTCGTAAAGGAGATGCCAATAACTTGTGGCTATAGCTCGTATCGAATTGTGAGATGAGAGCAATAAAAGAAAAAAAAAAGAGATCGAAGGGCGAGACGAACTAAAACCGGCTGGGTCAACACGTGGAAACAGCGGTATTCGGTTTAACTTCCGAAATTTTAAGCGCAGCGCTAGTTAAACTTTTATGATGGGTCCAGGGGTTCTTATCCCAAGTATTCCAGGCTCGCATACCACGTGCCACTCCTTTTCTTCTTTTTTTTTTCGTATCCTTAGGTCTCCTGTCTCCACATCCGGACTCTTGGGAACGTTTAAACTCTCGAATTTGGCACGAATAACGAATTACCTTAAATGTCTTAAATAAATTGTGAGGCCCATGTGTTTTCAACACAAGAATTTATACATGTTGGAGCGAGACTTTGGTTTTAAATAACCGATTTTAATTTTTTAAGTCAGAAATCATTTGTATTGGAGGTGTGCAAAAAACTCGAAACTCAATGTTCGAGGGAGTTGAGTCGAACTTATTAGGTTTCGAGTCGAGTCGAGTCGAGCTGAGCTCGATCGGTACGAGTCGAGTTGTGTTCGAGCTCGAGCTTTCCGAAAAGCTCGAAAGTTTCGAGTATTTGAGCTGTATCGAGTTCTCGAAAGTCTCGAGCCTTGAACAGCTCGAGGTTGCTCGACGTTTTCAATTGTCGGGAAGCAACGTTATGTTAACAGCATTTTGATCAAACCTAAATAATTATTACTAAGGGTTCTCCAGGTGTCTGAGCACAAAGTTTGAGTCAAAATTTAAAAACTCGAAAGCTTTTGTCCGAATAGAGCAAATTTGTTATAAAATTAATAGATTGGTAGATTTCCACAAGACTCAGAACTAAAGGGTTTGGCGGGTTTCTGATCAAAAATTTAAGCCCAAATTTGGAACATTTAAAATTTTTTATCCACTGGCACAAATTTGTGGAAAATTAAAAAAAAAAATGACGGATTTCCATGAAATTAAATACAGGGTAAGTTTTTTGGGTTTCTGATAACAAATCTGAGGTTAAAAAATCAAGAAAGTTGGGTTGCTGATCACAAATTTTAGATCAAAATAAAAAAATTGGTCATTTTCAGGCAAATGGCCAAAATTTTGGGGAAATGAAAGAGACTGGCTGATTTTCGTGAAACTGGAAAATAGGGGTTTTTATGTTTCTGATCACAAATTTAAGATTAAAATTTCAAATTCGTTATCCTATTCGTTAGGGCCCAAATTTGTGGAATATTCAATAAATGAGCAGATTTCCACGAGACTCAGAACATGAGGATTTTTTCCGGTTTCTGATAATAAATTTTAGATGAAAAAGAACAAATTTGACATTTATTTATACAAATGACTAAAATGACCCAAAAATTTGGGCCATTCCGATCAAGACTGTAAAAAATGTATTTTGATCTTAAATTTATTATCAGAAACCCGAAATATCCCATAGTTCTGGGTCTCGTAGAAATCCTATACTTTATTGAATTATCAAAATATTTAGGATATATCGATCAAAAGTTTCAAAATTTTTATTTTTAACGTCAAATCAATGATCAGAAACTTCTTACTTCTGAATCTCATAGAAATGTGATAATTTAATCAATTTTGTAACAGTTTAAGCAATTTGGATAACAAATTTACAATTTTTTAATTCTGATCTCAAATTTGTGAACAAAAACTCGAAAAATCCCTAATTTGGAATTTCATAGAAACCAGCCAGTCTCTTTACAGAAAATGTGTTCCATTTGGATGAAAATGAAATTTTTTTATTTTGATCTTAAACTTATTATCAGAAACCCAATTTTTTTTATTTCTTGAACTCAGATTTGTTATCAGCAACCCGAGAACCTTCCCAGTACTGAGTTTCATAGATGTCCGTCAATTTTTGATTTTTTTTTGAAAATTTGGGCCACATAAATAAAATATTTTAATTTTGACCTCTTTGTGATTAGAAACCCGAAAACCCTTCTATTTCTGAGTTTAATGTAAACTAACCAATTTACTCAATTTCCCACAAATTTGCTCTATTTGGATAAAAACTTTATAGTTTTTAAATTTTGATTGTAAGTGTGTGATCAGAAATTCGAAAAGACTCCTAGTGCTGAGTTTCATGGAAATCAGCCAGTTTAATTAAATTTCCAAAAATATGGGCTATTTAGGTCAAGAATGTCAAATCTTTTAATTTCATATCAAATTTGTGATCATAAACTCAAAAAAGTCCGCCAGTAATGAGTCTCATTGAAATCGGACAGTTTATTGAATTTTAAATTTAGGCCCGCCCCAGTAATGAGTCTCATTGACATCGTTCAGTTGATTGAATTAAAAAAAAATTTAGCCCTTCGAGTTCTCGAAATATTCGAGTAGCTCGAAAGTTTCGAGTAGTAAAAGATTCGAACCAGCTAGATCTCGACTCAAATTGAAGTTTCGAGCTTCCTGCACACCCCCTAATTTGTATGCTAGGGGAGAGTGGGGCTAAGTCGACAGTGGGGCTGAGCCGACACTTGCTTTTTTAAAGAATAATATGAACCGTGTGAACTTGGTTTTTTTAAAATAAAAGTGGGCCCTAATGCCCTCACTTTATCGACAGAGTTTGGTGGCATTCTGCATCACATGGACATTTTACGACATAAAAAGTGTTTTCGGAGGTTTAAAAGTTTTTTCTGAACATGAATGTGTTGTTAAGTTTTGATTTTTCGATGACTTTCAATGTTATTCGGATATCAATATACAAAATTGAAGCATGAGGCTAACTTCGATACCGAGTAGGTCATCGTGCCTACAGGATACAGACAGATATACAGACATACATACAGACAGACACCTTTGTAAAAATCGTTTTTTCTGACTCAGGGGGTCTCAAAATATGAATATTTGATGAAAACCGACGAAATAATATCTTCTCATTATAGAAAGAGAATTTAAAAAAATTTTGTTTGTCAACATATTAGGCTTTGTTTGATCGAGAATCCATTTAGCTACATTATTTAAAAAATTTAAATGTGTCCTTTTCTTTCTTTAAACATTAAGTTAAGTATCGACTTAGCCCCAGGGGGTGTGGACTTAGGCCCACGATTTTTCGTTCGACAGATTTTCCTTTATTTCACTTTTTTTCTAATAATTGATAAAAAAGCATCGCAGTTCAAAATCATAAGTATCATTTTGTAGCCAACTAAATTCTCGATGCTGCCATACTTAATACGCTGTCAAACAAAAAAGGTTTTAAATTAAAAAACGACTTTAAAAAATGTTGGCTTAGCCCCACTCTCCCCTACTATATTTTAACGGGGAAAAGCGTAGGACAAAAAAAGTTGTTTAAAATCTATAATTTAAAAATTTCAGATGGGAGTTTGATGTATATTTGATCAAGGAAATGAGAAACGTACTTGAACCATGTGGAAAATGATGTCTAGACTCTAGACTAGACGTTCTGAATTTGAATAATATTTTTATGAATGAGTGGACATATCATAAATCCAGTCCTGAATAGAGAAAAGATAGTTGGTGGGGCCTCAAAAGATCCCCATGGACCATGGGACGGGGAGAGGCCCTGTGACCCTGTGACTAATAGGCTTATTATTTTATATCGCCTCGCATTTGTTACACCGCGAGGCATTTCATTGGTGTTTCCTTGCCTAATGCGATGTTTATTTAATGGCGCAGAGAACAAGATTACATATTTCATCGTATACCTCTTTAACGTCACATGTCCTCCGTTTCCAACTGTCGGGTCAAGTCGAGTGACGAATTGTCCAGGAGGAATTGAGCATCAAAATTAATTTTCATTTCTCATTATGTGGTCCAAGAAGAAGTTAATATAATATTTTACATTATAGTGATGGACATCCTTTGAATGAGTTGAATAATATTGAAATATAGAAGAAGGACGTGAATCAGTCATCTAAATTGATATCACATGCTTCCTCATACACAGGAATCTATTGAAGAGTACTTCAAACGCTTTTATTCATTTTCTTTTCAATGCCTTACATTCTACATAACTCTAAATCAATTTCTTTTTAAATCGTAAATGCGTCTAATTTTTATATGGGTGATGATTTAATTTACTGAAAATAAAACTTGAACTTATATCGTATACAACATCGTATTTCGTAATTTCAAAAGTGTGAAGTAGCCTCAATTTATTCACTCGATTAGTATATTGTACGGATTCTCCTTTCAACATGAGATATCGATTTTCCCTCGGCGATTCCTTTGGATTCTTTGGAACGAGCAACAGATTGGATATGTTCCATGGTGTTCTTGTTTCGACAGTGACCAAAGTTTCCTATTTCACGTGTTGACATGTCGAACGAATACAGAGCATGTGCACTAGGGTGGTCCAAAAAACATTATTTTTCTGATATTTTAAAGTCTCACCCCATTATCATTGTTTTTTTTTTTTTTGAAAAAAAAATTTATAATTTTTTGAGATTTAAAAAAATGCTTAGAGGTAGGACATGGCCTTTGAAGTGCCCCAAAGTGTTAAAAATTCAGTAAGTCCTTGAATTTTGAAAAGAATCTAAGAACTTTACAACGAGGATGTAAAACCACCATGTGAGCAGTAGTACAAAGCCTGACAACATTTTTTTAAATTGAATTCACCCCTAAATTTGCTAAAACTCACCCCTTAAGATACTAAAACGTAATTTTTAAGTATCTTTTCTGAATTTTATGAAATTAAAATGAAAATTAAGGTGGCAAATTGTATAAAAAATTTTATTATACAAGTATGAAAAATATTGCTCTTAAAATAAACATTTTCCCCCTTTCAACCCTTAATAATTCATAAAAAAATTACATTTTCTTTCTTTGAAACTGATTATTAAATATATTTAATATACATTTCTTTACATTGAAAGAAAAAGCTGTAAAGAAAGAAAATGTAATTTTTTATGGATTATTAAGAGTGAAAAGGGGAAAAATGTTTATTTTAAGGGTACTCCTTTTCATATTTGTATAATAAAAATCAGAAAAGACACTCAAACATTACTTTTTAGTGTCTTCAGGGGTGAGTTTTGGCAAAGTTGGGGGTAAATTAAATTGTTCTTGGCTTTTTGCGACCCTCAGTGTTAATATTAGTTTTACGTTTTGTGGCTTTGGTATCCATAAATGATGAAGAAGATTTAAATTTACATCAGACGTTTCGGCTCCAAATATGGGCCCTCTTCAGTGATTTATTCTAGAAAAAGTTTATTGGTACATTTCAATTATTCCCTAAGATATATTTTCGTGCGTCGGCTTTTATTTTATTTTTTTCAATTTTTTTAAAATAAATTTTATTTTTATAATGTATGTAAATAACAGTAATTATTGTTATATATAACTGAATTACGATAACAATCTTTAAACATTTATATTCAGAGCGTGTTGTCTTTAATTAGTGTCTAACAGTAAATATGAAACATTCCAATCTTATTTGAACATCTCCTATAATCCTAAGACATTATTGCACTAAACTTATTCACTTAGAATGCTGATTTTTATTTATTGCTTATTATTTAATGAGTTTGAGAGTCATTAAATGAGAGAAATTATAAAGTTATAAATCTTTAAAAATAATTTTCAGGCTTCATACTGCTCACATGGTAGTTGTACATCAACGTTGTAAAGTTTT
The DNA here is from genome assembly GCA_932066315.1 of Andricus coriarius. Classification (NCBI taxonomy): domain Eukaryota; kingdom Metazoa; phylum Arthropoda; class Insecta; order Hymenoptera; family Cynipidae; genus Andricus; species Andricus coriarius. The sequence goes on from CAKNWT010237383.1 coordinate 6,990, forward strand.
TACGATTCTTTTTAAAATTCAAGGACCTATTCAATTTTGAACGCTTTGGGGTACTTTAAACTTTTAAAGTTCGTTCCCTATGTCTAAACATTTTTAAAAAATCTCCAAAAATTACGAAATTTTTTTTCACAAAAAGACACAAAATGAGGGGATGAGACTTTCAAAAATCAGAAGAAGAATTTTTTTGAACTACCCTAATGTGCCCACCAACCAAATTTTTTCCTGGTAGAATTGGACGTTATTCGTACAACACTTTCTCTCATACTAACCACAAGCATAAGCCATAAGGCTTATGGCTCATGCTTTCCTTTTTAATCTCTCCGATTCATTTTGGAAAATTCCATATGGTGCGCAGGAGGGATGCAGCCTCGAAGGGACCCTGACCAGCACCCTTTTGAAAAGCAGAGCAGGATATAACATATAGCGGTGCCAATTTTCGAAAGTGAAGGGCATGAAATGATAAAAAATTAGTAGAATGTAGAAATGATTGGGGAGTGAAATGAAAAGCAACGCGGTTCTAATGCATGCAATCAAAAAATCATTTTTCAAAGATTGTATGTTTCATATTGGGAAATATAAGTTTATTTTATTTCTAACTTCATATATTAGATAAGAACATCAAATATATAGATTAAATGTTATTTTGTTGCAAAAAATGTAGCAAAAAATTTACTTCGATCCAATGAACCAAAAAAAATTATTTTTTGTGTCCACCCTAATTGTTTTAGCAGGACTCCTTTAATGGGTTCCATCGTACATTTTTCTTTAGATTTTTACAAATCATAATTTATTTTTGGATAAAAGTAACTACTGTAAAAATCCAGCCTTTTTTCAACATGTTCACAAGTACTTATAGGATTTGTATTCCAAAAAGGTCCTGCTCAATTTTTCTAGAATAGGAGAGGTGATACGTTGGAGACAGCAGTACCTCTGCAGGGAAAAATGTATTTAAAAATATAAAATCAATTCAGAACTTGAACTCCAATAGAGACCTGTCGAGGCTCAAAAAGTTCCTTTGGAGAACATTTAAATAGAACAACATGAAGTTAGAGTTTTACAAAATTTGTCGGTAAAGCAAAAGATATGGCATGTGAATACGGCTTTATGTTTACAAGTTTGCTGCATAACCTGAAAATGATATTTATCAAGATATTATATCAAAGTGTCCCAGGCGTACCGACTTTTCCCTACTTTTTTCTTATTTAGACTTGTAAACAATTTCAACAAAAGACGGCACTTTAGTATTGATTTGTCTAATGAAACTTTAGCTTTGAGTGAGTACTGAGTAAGATTTAGAGTTAAAATGGTTTTCTAAAATTTTCAAAATTCAGAGAATTACAGGATTTTGAATTTTGAGACCCCACTTTTTTAAACTCCATATCTCCTGAACTGCTGATTTAAATGTAATGATTTTTTCCGGTGCAGTGCACAATTCATAGGACTTTTTAATTATTAAAAAAAAATACAAAGGGCCTCAGAGCAATCCAAAACAATTTTGATTCAATTTTTTGCTCAAAAGCATATTTTTTTACTTTTGTTTTTAATATGAATATGATTCCTTATAATATGCTGCGTTGACTAACAAAGAATTGACGAATACTCAATAACCTTTGGAGATACTAATTTTTTAACCGATTTTATATTTTGTTTTTTAGAAAAATTTTGAATTAAATTTGAAATTGATATGTGCTACTTTACACGGTTTTCTTTTATTTAATGAAAGATGTGAATAAAATTGTCGTGAAGTTAAAAAGGATACAGCTACATAAACAAAAGATTGTCGATTCTTTCCGTTTTATTTTTTTGTTATAAAGAACCATGGAGAATAGACATAAGGAGACCAAAGTAGTGTAACCGAAAATGAGCAAATTTTTGTCGTATGAACATAGTTACAATACTTCTCGTTCCCACGTATGGCGCTGGTGTGGCACGCGTATGCCTATGTTCACATCTATTGACATTTTTCAAAATTTATATCTGTGATATGTGAATAACATATAGATAAATTGTCACTTAAATAAAAAGATTGAAATAATATTAATCATCGCGAAACATCTTTTTTAAAGTGGGTATAATTGTAGTCATCCTGCAATGGACGAGGTAGGTACTTTTGAATTATTGCGCTAACGAATCACTATAACCCTCGCAGGTATAAAGATTTGAATAGAGAATAATTAACATTTTTAGATTTCAACGTAAAAGTCAGAATTATTGTATTTTATAAATATTGGAGTTTTCACCAGTTTAAAATTCACTAAAGGTTTCCTTTGGAATTTAGTTACATAATATTCATAACCGGGTTTCTATTTTTGTTTGTACCTTGAGATTAAATCAGGTTATATTTACACGGACCATAACGGCAGTCATCGCTACGCGTACCACGCGCCGCGCTCGAGAAGATCTAGCATTTCGATGCGTTATTGTTTCTACATCCGACAGAAAAATGCTCGTTTTTGGTGAAGTCAATGTACAGGACTTTGGGCTCCTTATGTCTATTTTCCATGTAAAGAACTTTCCTATGTTCAGCCTCAGTATCACTTGGGTTTGATGTTTGATAAGTAGTATTATTTATTAGAAACAAATTATAATGTAAAATAGTGAACATTCTGGTTTGTTCGTTTTCAAAGTAATATTTTGTGATAAAATTATTTGCTTTTATCGACAAGGTGTAGTTGATCTTTGTTATGTTTAAAGAATAAATTACATATGTATAAATAAATACGCATTATGTATTTTATAGACAAAAAAAGCTTTCTCTTAATTATCTGCAATTCACGTTTTCAATGATGAATTAATATGAAAATTATTCATTTAATATTATTTTTCAATGTTATAAATAAATTATGAAAATAAATGCTCACTGTACATTTTTAAAAGCAGAAAGAATTAATTTCCCATCCCAATCATTCTTAAGTAATGTTACCAGTGATTCTTAATGATGAAAGATTGTTATTTGATATTATTTGTTAATTTTACAAATAACAAAACATCACTGGCAATATAATTTAGAAACAATTCAGAAAATACGATTTTTCTCTGCCTATAAATATCCAAAGTATTTATTTGTTTATGTAATGTTTCACATAATTTGTTTATGAAATTAACAAATATTATCATGATAAGTATCAATTTGTCCATAAAGACAATTAATTTTATCGCTAAAAAATTACTCTAAGAATAAACTATCCAACATATCCACTATTAGGTATTGTAATTTGTTTATGAAAAATAACATTACTTATCAAACAAGTTTTCTTCACACATTCCTGCGCTTCAAATCCAAGAGATACTGAGCGTAGGAATTTTTTTGTTACAAAAAGATATAGGAAAAAGAAAATAATCGACATTTTTTCGATATTTGCTTTAACATACATTTTTAAACAATACAAAAATCGTTAGCACATATGAATTCTAAATTTAATTATAAATTTTCCTACAAAAAAATCTAAAATCAGATAAACACTAAAAAGTTAATATTATCACCGAAAATTACAGATTCCATCAATTTTTCTTTTAAATCGATGCAGGCATTTATAAGGAATAAAAATATTTATATTTATAAAAAAATCAAAAATATGCTTTTGAGCGAAGCATGAAATCAAAAACTTTGTATGGATTTTTGTGAGCCCTATTTTGAATTTTT
>CAKNWT010237447.1:0-13848 GCA_932066315.1 Andricus coriarius
TTTTTTTTTTGCTACTTGCTTCCAGTGAAAGAAAGGAAACGATTTACTTGTCAGATTGGAAAATTACACCATCCGCGAAAAATCTCTTATCAGCAACAACGCTCAAAATAGGAAATGTTCATAAATACTTTTGTAGATCCGGTAAAAATTGCACTGTCGAATATTTACCTGCGGATGAAATAAAATAAAATTGTTCTTCACAGTCAGTAATATACGAAACCATTTTTTCAATTTGATATTAAGATATGTATTCCAAAAGTTCTGAAAATTAAACATTTTTTCATGCTCATTTTGAAAAAAAATTCAACTGTTATTTTATTAGATAGCCTATTTGAAAAAGACATTTGTGAAAGCTTTATCATACGAAATGGACATTTTTCGAGTTGAACAAGGCGTGGTATGATTATTTGAGGTGAGCTGGGCGTTTTTCATTTCGATAAAGGCGTGGTAAAGGCTATTTAGAAAGGCGTGTCATTATTACTTGAGGGGAGATGGGCGTTTTAAGAAATAAAAAAGGCGTGTCATGATTACTTGAGGACATATGGACGTTTAGCGAGTTTGAAATAGTGTGGCATGATTACTTCAAGTAGGACTGGGCATTTTTCGAGTCGGAAAAGGCGTGAAATTATTACTACGCCTTTTTCGTGTTGAAAAAGGCGTAGAATGATTTTGTGGTGGGACAGGCGTTTTCCGAGTTGGGAAAGGCGTGGCATGATTCTTTAAGGAGAGATAGGCATTTTTTTATTTGAAAAAGCCTTAGGCTATTTAAATGAATGAGATGGGCGCTTTTTGATTTAAGAGGGGCGTATCATGATACTTAAGGTAAGATGGGCGTTTTTCGTTTTGGAAAAGGCGTGACACGATTATTTGAGGAGAGATGAGCGCTTGTCGAGTAGGAAAAGGCAGGATATGATGATTTGATGTTAAATGAGCGTTTTTCGAGTTAGAAATGGTGCAGCATAATTAGTTTAAGTCGGACAGGAGTTTTTTGAGTTTGAAAAGGCGTGGCACGACTATTTTAAATGAGATGGGTGTTTTTGGAATTGGAAAAGGCGGGACTACTTGACCAGGGAGGTGGGCATTTTTCGCATTGAAAAAGGTGTGGCATAATTAATAAATGTGTGATTCGTTTTTTTTTGAGCTGGAAAAGGCATGTTAAAATTATTTGATGTGAAATGGGTGTTTTCGAGTTGGAAAAGGCGTGGCTATTTAAATCAGTGAAATGGGCGCCTTTAGAGTTAAGAAAGTCGTATCGTGATTTTTAGAGGTGAGATGGGTGTTTTCGAATTTGACAAGGTGTGGCATGATTATTTGAGGAGAGATGGGCGTTTGTTGAGTTGGAAAAAGCATGGCTCGATTATTTTCGTTCACTTTTAAATTTCTCGACCAATACTTCATATTTTTTATATTTAAATTTGCATCTTTCTTTGTATTGTTATTTTCAATAGAAATAACATAATTTAGATTTCAATTTTCAATTATGAATGAAGTGATACATCACGATAAACATACATTACAGTTGCTGAGAATATATCGCAATTAATTTAATACATTTTTGCTCGTTAGATTCGTGTGACACAGTAACCTAATTACTGTATTCACTTCAGTGCAGGCTGATATTTCTTATTACATTGTCGCGAATAACGATTAAAATCAGTAAATTTTTATCCGTAATGTTTTAATTTAATTTAACTGTTTTATGGACATGATCGAAAATTCAATGAGTGAAACGAATAAGAGGGAGTGAGCTTATACTATATACAGTTTTCTACACACATATATTCTATACGTGACTGACACTGACAACTCCAACATGTATACCGGGCGAATAATAAAAAAAAGTAGAGGTAAAATCCGGATTGTTACGTCATAGCTATGAGGATGAGATATCGAAATATAATACATCAGTAAACAAAAAAAGAAATCGAATTTCCAATTCTATGTTTCAAACAAAGGAACTGACATTCTTCAAAATGTATATATAGTACCTAATAATTTTGTTTTATATTAAATTAATGTAAGTAATATAATATTTGCATTTTTAACAAAATAGGTGATTTTGTAACCAAATAGTTGAAATTTCAACGAAATCCGATTGTACAGATTTTTATTTCGCTTTGCCGAAAGTATTGTGTTAGTTATCTAGTTCTGTACTGCTACTCTTCAATTCTGAGTTGGTACAGGGAATAAATAAAAGACATATACAAAAATAATTCACGTAATGAATTACAATTGTCCAGACTTGGAAGAGGGCATTTTTTGAAATAAATTTAATTGTGACTTGGAACAGGGAATTTCCGTAAAGAATTATAATTTAGACTTTAGGATAGGGATAGGGAAATGACCGCGAGTTAAAAAATATCCTTTGGGCAGCAACCCTGATGACTGTGAAGCCGTTTATTATGAAAATGATGATTTATACTTTATAAGATTTATAATTGATGGTTGGACATTTGATACCCAATTGGGTACTTAAATTTTCGATGGATCCTAAAAGAAAGTACCCAACTCAGGGGGACAGATAGAAACTAATTAGCTCAAAAAGTGCTATCTTTTAGAAGAGTATAGCGAAAGTTTAGTCAAAGTTTACAATCCAAATGCATACGATGATTCATGGACAGGAGAAGCTTTTTCCTTCTTTAAATTATCGAAATTGAATTCTAAACCTGCATTAAATTTTCCCATTATACTGTTCTGCCAAATGAAAAGTTTGGAGCTACGTTTTTTTCCTTCTGTCACCCTGAGTTGCATACTTTCTTTCAGGACACTCTGAAATGTGGGACACTTGCTGTCTCCTGTCTGGTGGATGTAATCGAATGATTATTTAGTTGTAGTGTTTGGGTGCGGCGTTTATCCGAGAGAACCTATTTTTTAACCACCCGATAGGTATAAGGCAGCATATGTATATTGTATATACAGGGAGGTATGATCGGACGGGACGGGACCATTGGAGCCAGGGTCCCGCTATCCGGTCGCCCGCTAGGCTGAGGTGAATGAACTTGAGCCCGCCTACTGACTTTACCTGCTGCCAGGAGAACCTTGTTATCTCGATTCTTATGAAGAAGAGCTTGCTATGAGCCCCTTCCTCTCCTCTGTTTCCTCATACTGTTCCTAGCTCAATTTTTTTCACCCTACGTGACTCCTTCTCACCTATAGAAATTTAACTATTACCGCCTAACGCTTTCCTTCTGATGACGCTGCGCTGCATTCGAACTGATCAGAACAGGTTATGAATCTCGGTGAAAAACCGATTCAGGAAGAACTTAAAGTGGTACCAAAAAGTACTTTTTTTGAAAGGCTTGAGACTCCAATAAACCAATTATAAATATTCCTCTTACGATATAAAACTCACTATATACAACTCACCTTATAAAAATAAATCGTTTTTTGTATTCGTCCAAGACCCGTTACACAAATATTTTCACTTCCGAATAGAGACACAGATAATGTGGATTGGCTGGTTTTTCATTTTTACACCAGTCACAACTGACATCAATAAAATATGTGGACGATTCGATTTATAAATTCAAATTTTAGATTTGAAACGTGTTACATTTTCAATTTTTTAACCAATTTATCATTCCCTCCTGTCAAAAAAAATGTTATTCATATGATGAAAGGTTACGGATAAAACATTTGTCAATAATTCTCTGAATGTCCTTGCCTTGATGCAACAATGGAGATTCGTGTTTGGAAGTCTCCTTTATTGTAGACGTCGTAAACGTCAGAACTAAATTCTCACAGTTATTTACTTCCGTGGACGTTTGGTTCATGTGATTAACACGAAGGAAACGGAAGAGCCTCAGAGTCTTGCAATGTGAAAACGTGACTGTAAAATTCAAGTCATCCGTGCAAAATCAGCCATTACCTGACAATCTCAACTCCGAAACAGTAGATTGTGTATAAAGGGCGGAAAGAAGACGATTTTGACGAGTGGAAGTGAGACGGGCGTTTTTCGAGTTGGAAAAGGCGCGGAAGGTGAGGTGGACATTTTCCCAGCTTAAAAAGGCGTAAGACGTATAAGATCGATATTTTTCGAGTTGGAAAAGGCGTGACAAGAGTACTTAAGGTGAGATTGGGCATTATTGCTGGTTGGAAAAGGAGCATGAAAAGGCCAACTTTCAGATAAGGTTGGACAAGAAAGTAATAGTTTCACCATTGAACTCGTTAATTAATGTTTCTAAAATTACTGAAGATAATAACTTTTTTACTCTTATCTTCATTTCCCACAGTTGCGGAAAATATAATAATAGATGTCTCGTTTCTTCCGCATTCGTATGCCGCCTTTCGTGCAACTTACAGTAATTAAATTACTTTGTGCAAAATCTGATTTTTCCCATATGATTTTAATGAAGAAGTACGGTTAAATTAAAAATCACGTGCTATAAGGTCAAACTGAAATTCTTGAGCAAAATACCTATCTTCAGCAATCGAGATGCTGGGAGAACACAATATACTTATTGCAGCATCGCCATTAGGGAAAAGTGAATTTCAACCTTCACCCATCGCCTCTTACTTTTCCAACCCAGCAATCTAAGAAGCAAGAAACGTAGCCTCAGTTGTAATGCCTAAAAGCTCACATGAATTCCTGAATTTAACTTTTTATGATAGTATAGAAATCGATATAAAGATAATTCTGAATTTTAGAAATCAGAAATCTGCACAGAACCAGCAATTTATAGAGATCGAAATTGCCATTAAATTATAAGCATATTTTTTTATGGATGGAGTATTATACTACCCCTTTATAATGAATTTATCTGAAATAAGTAAGCGTTACAGCTGAAATAAAACGAGTTAACGATCCTGAAATATGAAATTCTTCAGAAGAATTTCAGGTTATTATAAAACAATTCAGATGGAATGAAAAAATAATAATTACACAGAAGATGAAAAGGTCATTATAGAAGGTTCAGGTTGGTGATTCGATTGCATGCAATGCACATGTCTCGGTAATGCGGGTTCCGATGATTTCTCCATTGTCGATAATCCGATTGAGTTTTAACGAGCTATATGATAATTATTATATCCTCGCTCAGCTATGTGGCATGTTTATTCAACGGTTAGTAAAAAATTAAGAAATTAGTATTAACTATTATTTGCATAATGGTTATAATGCCGTTATTACTGCATGAATTTCAGAAAACCAATAAAATACTCAACAAATTTGCTTCGAAATTGAGACCCTGTTTCCACCCGTGCGCACCTAGGTGCTCAATCCGCCGCTAAACAAAGACAAAAAAAGTATGGAACTGAAATAAAAGTTAGAAAGCTTTGATCGCAGTGTCCAAAAACTATGTACTAAAATGATTTTAAGTTTTAAAACTTTTAATGCTAGAATTTCAGAATCCTCGTTCTTCTGTTTAAATACTCGATTCTTAAGGTTCAATACTAAAGCTTCAGAATTTTAACTGAGAGAAAAAGAAAGCTGCGATATTAAAAACAAAAATAAAAACAAGAAAGGATTAGATAGTTCTAAACCTTTCTTGTTAGACGGTCTCTAATTGATGATATTACCTTTATGGAAAGTGATGTGATATCTTTTTACATTTTACAGTAAAGTAACTGGAGATTCACCTTTCGAAGAATATGCCCTTTATTTATCGCTTACGTAATTCATGCTGCAACCAAACACATGCCGACGTTTTAATGCTACGAGCTACACGTTTTACCAACCTTTCTTCATGCATCATTGACTATATCTATAGCAACTGCTACAGTAAGAGAACAACATGCTCTTATAAACAACCTATAGAAATTAATGTAACGAGACTAGCCGGCAAGGACACACATCTGCTTGCAGCTTGTTCTGCTATATAAAAAAATTCTTAAAATGGAATGTGTAGTTTAAACCCTCTTTAAAATTAAACTTATTCATATTAAAGGCTTCCGATTTTAAACTGTTCGTTATTGAACTGTGAATTAAACATTTATGCATTTTAAGAGTTTTAATTTTTAATTTTACATGCTTCATTGGTATGATGAACGACAATACAAAATATGAATTGGTATACATTGTATTGAATCTGAAATAAATGTCATGAAGGAAAATTCCATGTAGGATTTGTTTCGTCTCATGGGTGAAAGTTTAAGTTTCCCACGAGGACCCTACATTCGATGAATTACTCTGCAATTGCATTATGCAAACTACAGACAGCTTTATCTCTCGGTTCCTCTCGGAAGTCGTCATTCTTCATTTTACTTTCGTCCTCTTTCCTCGAGTTCAGGGTTCTTGCACGATCAGATATTACGCCCCAACCGTGAAAACTTTAATAAGTTGCCTCCGCAAACTTTGTTTTCTTCCTTTGCGAAATTGTGTACGATCGTAATTGTCTTCAATTCCTTGAATTCCTTTCCAGATATTATTTTTAGACGATTCTAGTTATTTATTTAATTCCTATTTCAAATATTTTAATTGTACTTGGAATGGGAGCAGATTTTACTTTTATAGGCAGAGACCATTTCCAGCGGTGATTATTATCGATTGGAATTCAAGGTCTACATTCGATCTTATTCATAAAAAATTTTAACAGAGACACTAAGCTCAAGATTTTTTCCAATCTGCAGAGTTGCTAATGAATAGAATTAAGATTTCTTTTAATTGAAGTCTAAATGTTTGAGTCTCAATTTATCAAAAGATATTTTATTTTTGTTTAAATATTCGTCGAAGGATGTTAATGAAATGAACAATTTTGAAAACATGTGATTGTTTGGATTATTACTTTTTTTAATTCGAAAAATGGAATAATTTGAATGAATTGGTTCTGAATCAACTACACACTAAATCTGAAGATAATATCAATTTCATGTTCAACAGAATGATCTAAGAATGTACTATCTTTTGTTTCTTTGTATTGATAGATATTCTTGTATCCATTAAACATCATTGAAGTAAAATCGATACCTTCAGATATACTGTGTAAAAAAAAACCTATACACCACATCGTATTTAATATCAACCCAATTATTTCCGGGAGTTCGTGAAGATAATACGAACATTGTGTTTCTTGCTTTATACGGCTGCATGTCAGGTAATAGTATCGAATTTAAGGTCAGTGACTCTGTGCATTGAAATTCAATTGTCGCGACAGCTTTTTAAACCCAAGGAAGCTATCTTTAAATTTCATACACAGCAGGAAAGAAATCAGTGTCTGGAGGTAAATCCCTTTATCGTATGTTGTGTACACTGTACAATCAATGCACAAAACATACATTGATATATACTGTTCAAACATACACAAAACAGATAAAAGGCTTTAAATTCTTAACGATTCGACACAACTTTGTAAACAAATTCAAGACTCAATTATAGTATCCTCTGCATTCTATACTAAAGTAAATACAATGTCAAATAAGTATACGAAATTAATTAATGAAATTATAATATACTCAATGACTTTTTATAATTATAAATTTTAGAAACAATCTTTTTTTAAAGAACCAACTCGATGTTGACGGACTTGAAATGAGTCACACATATGCATATGAAGCAGAACGTCGACAATTTATGAAAAAGAGTCAGCGAATTTTTTTGCTGAGCTGAGGAGGCGATATGATAAAAATTTGACCTGCTTAAACTTACCCAGAGGTTTTAAGTCCTCATCAATAAAATATTTCAATACAGTACAAATTATTGTTTAAAAATAAAATATTTCGATGCGGAGCAGTCTTTTATTCTTTTGTAAAAATATCAACACTTATTTTAGTAATACAACATTTTTCAAGAGTATGTATAATCAAAGGATTTTTCTGCACAAATTGGCAACACTGCATAAAAGAGACAAAAATTCAAAGAATGAAATCGATATAGCAGTACTTTATAGCATGCTTTTTATTTATTCTTTATGAAGTTATGTACAAAACAAATTAAAAATAAGTGATTTCTGAAAATGCAAGAACGTCGCTATTGTGCCGAAGTCAATGGAAATCACAGTTTTTGTTTCTATCAATGATTCTCTTACTCCACCCAGATAAAAGTTGTTGTTTTTAATTTAAGAAATCGTTTCTTTAACTTCTTTGCTTTAATTTAAAGTAAACATTTGTTAAATTTTAAGTAATGACGTTTTTTCTCATCATTGAAGTCCTCGACAAATTTAAGGAGTAATTCATTTAATCTGATTATTTTAAATCAAGACAATTATTTCTTTAAAAGAAAGATTTTTTAATATCTATTAGTCAATACACTGTCAAAACCTAACCAACCAAACCTTCTTTTTATGTAAAATTGATACTGTTAAGGATGTGCTAAAGTTATCTTAAGTTCAAAACTGAGCATGGTTAAAAGTGATTTATAAAATCGAGACAAATATACCTATTGTCAATTGTAACTAATTTTTGGAAGAGATATGAAGGTTATAATGTTATCTTGTATCTTTATATTCTTATATCTTCTAAAAATATTTTAGGTTGTAATTGTTTATTTAACAATATTTATTTAGAGTTTTATGTTTTTACTTTCTCTTTAGTTAAAACTACAATTCTTATCTGATCCTAATGTCTTATGGGCTCATTTTTTATCTTGAAAGATTCTCTAAAAATCTCTTTTGTACGTTCTTATTTAAAAAAAATATTGTTTATAAAAGTAACAATTGTATAATTCATAAACAAATTTTTTTAAAAATAAAAACGTGCTAGAGAGATTTGTAGAGCATCTTTCAAGGGATAAAGTGAGCCCTACAACTTAGGATCATCAGATTAGAATTATTACTTTTACCTAAAGAAAAAGCAAAAACATAAAACTCTAAATAAGTATTGTTGAATAAACAATTTTAACCTGAAAAGTTTTTTTTTAAGTTCAACTTCGGTTTTCTTGAAAAATTAGTTACGTTTAACAATGGGGATATTTGCCTCGATTTTATCAATCATTCTTAACAATGCTTATTGCTTATTTTAGAACTTGAGATAACTTTAGTACATGCTTAAATGATCGATTTTTCACTACTGTGAATTTTTGTATTACACTTAAACCCTTTGCTTGGCCACCATTCACTTCAGAAAATCAATATATTCATAATAGTATGCTAATTTGATGGCACGTAGTTGAAATCGCAAAACTTCTAAATTAGGATTGTATTACTCATTTTTTAAATTTATATTTCAATAACTCTCGTTGAAAGTTTGAACATCTAAAAATAATTTCTTATTTAATTTTCTGTATTTCAGTATACTTGAGCACATAAATGATATTATGAATTACACAATTGATTGCCAATTATTATTTAAATAAAGTTTTTAAAAATCCAGGAAATCTGGAAAAATAAACTTCAAGGTAATGCGTTTTTTCCCAATAAAAAGTATACTTATTTTGAAATAATAACGGTATGTTGTGGTATTGCGACAAATTATATAAAGCTGCTCTGAAAAACCGAGAAGGGGCTCAGTAGCTCTGCCAGAAACCGCCAGGTGTCTAATTGCGCAGGACAGTCTTTCTCACAATAGAAATGAATCGAAGACATGAGAATCGATCTTTTGACTGAAAAAGGTCGATCTTAAATGGATTTAGAATAAAATATGCCTAGTTCAGTATTACTTTGCATTTCATCAAGTCGTCTTGGAGATGTTTGATTATTTCAGGAAGGTCAATCCAAAAGATTGATCTTTTGACTGAAAAGGATCAATCTTTACAGTATAGAATATCTCTAGTTCAGTGTATCACTTCATAAGTCGTTTTCTTAAATGAATATATTTGTGTCTTCTTCTTATTATACCACTAAGCCTTCCTTTCCGGGGTAAGCGTGACTCATTCGGTGAGGAAGGGTGTAATGTGGGGAAAGGGTATAGATTTTTAGATCGATCTAGAATTCCCGTGTTATTTATTCAAATAACATGTTCATTCCTGAATACTGCTCCGACTCAGGTTGCTGATCAATCTCTCTAGCGATCACCCCAAGAGAAGAGCCTCACAAAGCCATCGTGTGAAGCTCCCCACTCGGGCTCATTAGTATCCAAGGTCTTTTGTCTCAGGCATCATTCACTCCGCTGACACTCTTCTTATAAACTATTTGTCGCCACACTTTTCTGTCCTGGCATACCTGGCGTCCTTCGTGTCAATATATTTGTGGATGGTAGTTTGTTTGCCACAGGGATGTTCGATTCTTCCAAAAAGATCGATTCTCTAATTGATCTTGAGTCGGACACATGATGAGATGATCGATTTAAAAAATTGATATTTTAATTGAGAATGATCGATCTGTGAAGAATCCATTCAGAATCGAACATCCCTACACAGAGGAAAAAGTAAAGCTAATCCAGTGATATTTATTCTTGATATGTAGCTACAAATATGTCAAACGAACCAACGATATTGATCAAATGTTTAAAGCAAGAACTTGCAGATAAATTTAGTACAAGTATTATTATTATTAGTGAATTACATAAATACATCGTTTAAACAAAGATGTTACATAGCTGAATTAAGAATGTTGGAACTCTGAATATGGCGCTAATGAAATAGAATGAATTTTGATACAGGTTTGAAATTCATAATTGATTTAACAGTTTACCTTGAAATTAAACAAATAGCAAGGGCCTTTTCGAAATGTAAATATGTAGAATCAATAGCAGAAGTATTAAAATTTGTTTCATTTCTCCGCATTTCTTACCAACAAAAAATTATGACTTGAATTTTCGATTTGATACGACCTCACATAATTAATTTAAAGATATAAAAATCATTAAATGGAAGTTATAGTTGGCATTTAAAAAAAAATTACTTTATTCAAATATATTTTAGTTTTATTGATTTGATTTTTCAGTATTTTTTTGCTTTAACTACAATTTTTTCCCCGTGTAGTTCAGTATCACCTCATAAGTCGTCTTCTTAATAAATATATTTTTGAATAGTCATTTGCTTGGCAAGAAAACCATATATATACCAAAATTTTTGTTTGAAATTAATTTTCTTAGATTGTTATTCCCAAAAGTGGATATAGGTAAAACTCATGCAACTTCATCCAGTTTTAGAAATAAGACGCTGAAGATATGTGAATTTTAAACTATATGCTCATCTTTAACAAAAACATTTTTTATTTGATCAATAAAATATATTATTCGTTATAAATGCTTTAGTTAGAATAAATAAAAGCCTTGTATATTTAAGTTCATTATTTGGTTAACCAAAGTAATATAATCATGAGCACAATGAAATTTTTCTTTAATTTACATACATTTTTGGCTGAATACAGCAAAATATTCTTTCATTCTAATAAAAAATTTGCGCTAGAACAATAAACTGTTTCTTGAATTCGAATAAAAAAAGGTAAGCAAGAAATTTCTTTTAAATTGAAGTAACTTTCCTTTCACCGTCTATCAATACAAAAAACTGAAAAAGTTGAGCGACTTCAGATAACATAATTTCAATACGAGAAGTAGTGATTGACTAGATGTGAAGACTTTACGAGCATCGAAATCGCTCTTAAATTACGGGAGGTTCGATATCGAGGCCATGTTTCTTATAAGGACCTCCCACTTCCTGAATTTTTAGAAGATCAGTAGAATACTCTGTAGGTAATAAGAAAAGACCTCCATTTGGAGAAATATGTTTTGTTTGCCTTACAAAAAATTAATTTGTGATCGAGTACAACGGGATTTTGATCACTAGTTGTAATCTAATGTAAAAGCAAACTAGACGCACGAAGCAATTCTCTCTTCATTTTTGTGCAATTTTCGGTGTAAATAGAAAAGCTGTGTAATTGTTGTTACATTGCAAGACAACATTTAAATATTAACTGTGAATATCGTTCAAGCGAGGGAACGGATGCACACTTCGTTAGATGTGTCAAATGAAAAAATGTAAACATAAATATTACGCGGTATTTGTTAAGTACAGGAGAGGATTTTCGCTTCGTTGAGTCCTGCCAGGATTAAATAACGTCCTTCGATGCTGATGCAAAGTGGCGCCCAACTTATTTGATATTTGACCTATTCCAAATGGGCCAAGAATTTTTTAGATATATAAAAACAAAAAATGCTTTACTTTACATGTTAGTTTAGCATTTTTAGGGAAATTGGTTAATTTGAAGAGAGAATCTCAGGATTTCTGGCTGTTGAAATGCGAAAAATAAAACAGATTTCGTCGACTGAGGTACTGTCCTCATTGAAATTTCACAAGCAGTCCGTTCTTGTTACTTCCGCCCAATATACTGACCTCATTAATACGAACACCATACCTACTTTTACTACACGCACGTGAGCCAGGTTCTATGGTATTAAATCGAATGACGCAGCTCTTCGATAATTCCGATGTAGTGAATTCAAGTTCAACTTTTATTCAAGGTGCGAGTGATTGCATTTACACCTACAGAAATTACAAGAAAAATAATAGTGACTGAGTGCAGTGACTGATTGACAATACAATAGTCATATCATATTTCATTAATGAAGAATTAACTTTGCTAGAATAAAGAACAATTTTACGATATATAAAGATTTTTAAATTTAAGGTGAACACATTTGAATGATTTAGAATGTGTTTTAAAATGTAGAGAAGGATCAGAGCCACAAAAAAGCGTTCAAATCATGGTAATTTTTGTTCCCACAAGATATTAAGTATGTTTATCTTCATGCATAATTCATTTAGTGCACTGTTAATCATTTCTAGAGAATGAAAGGTAGATTCTAATTTTTTTTTAAACAACAGTATTTTCCGCATTTCGCGAAATTATATTTGCAACCTGCAATCTTCGGATTGAGTTTGCAAAGAGCCGTGATAACAAGAACAGAAAAAAGTTTCGGTGTAAATATCACGAGGATAATTTACGATCTCATTCCAGAACGCTATGAATGAATTTAGTGAAACGTATGAAGTAATTAGCACTCGAGATGTGAATCACAATCAGAGTCTGGCTTATTATATATGGTTGTTTGAACTAATGCGAACGAGGCGAAACACCTTTTCATTTATTCGAGTACTTTCTACTTTGCGAATCAATCCAAGAGAGTGCGAATATCGAATTGAATTTAATTTATAACATTAAAGTTCGACGTTTATTAACACAAAAAGTTGTGATAATGTATGGTACATTGTAAAATAATGTACATTTTCTCATCGAATGCTGCCCAACACTCTTGCGAATCATTTCAGAAGTTAATTGATAGTTTATCAAAGTTATTCGTTCCTTATTACAATAATTATGTTTATAACTGCAATGGAAAGACAAATCTTTGTAATTTTCTCATTCGCATTAAGAAAAATTCTTACTTAAGATTATTATTACGTAAGCTTCCTATATTGCATGCTAAATTCCATACTGACAATGAGTTACGAAGAAACAAAACTCTTCTTGCAGGTTATTATTGTTTTCATATATTTTTAACGTCAGCTTTTGAACATTCTGTTTAAAGAAAATTCTTTGAAATGTAAATTATTTGTTTTGAATTACAGAAACCGTTTCGTTGACACAATTTTTATTATTTCACTGAAAATAACTTCGAAATGAAGACAATTATTTTAAATTAAAGCAATATTTTAATTTTGGACAAAAAGCCATTTTTTTTAACCATAGAAATTTCTCTGAATCAAAGGAGCTTCTCTTTGACTGAGAATCTTGAATTTTCTTGAATCAACGAATCTTCTTTCTAAGTGAATATCATACGCTTCGAAGAATGAAAAAGATATAGATAAGAAAATATATGTAGCAACATTTTTCTCCATAGCTGGTTTATCCAGCAAGGCCGGTTTTTGCATTTCTTTTTTAAATTTGCATATCTCATATCTATACTTCATTTGCTGAGCCTAAACGCCAAACTGTTCAACTATTTTGGTTAGAAGTTTTTGTTCTTTGGTTGAAAATTTAATAATTTTCTTGAAAATGCAACAGTTTTGTAAAACATTCATTCTTTTTGGTCAAA
>CAKNWT010237460.1:0-12442 GCA_932066315.1 Andricus coriarius
TTGAAAATTCGCTTGTTTCTTTTGTTAAAAATAATTTGTTTCATCTGTAAATTTAGCTATTCCAAAGTTGATTCACTTTAGTTTAAAATTCATCTATTTTTTTGAAAATAAACTTTTTGGTTAAAAATTCATATTGTCGAGCTGAAAATGCAACAGTTTTATTGAAAATCCGCTTTTTTGTTAGAAAATTAATTTTTCAACCGAAAATTTTGAAAAAATGACATCTCTTTTGATAAAAAAAAAAGATAAAAGTTGAAAGTTTACGATTATATTTTTGTTGAGGATTCAACTATTTGGTTTCAAATTCATCTTTTTTTGATAAACTCAACTATTTCTGATTTAAAATTGAAATCTTTTCTAAGTTGAAATATCAACTATTACATTTTTTGTCAATAATTTATATTTTTTTATTAAAAACTATACTACTTGCTTGAATATGGAACTTCTTTGTTAAGAAATAATTTTGTTGTTGAAGATTCATCATATTAGTAAAAATTCGACTAGTTTTTTCAACTTTTAAATATTTTGTTAAAAAGAATTATCGAATTATCGAATTATCCAATTATTTTCCGCTTGAGAAAAAAAATTGGTATTCAAAAAATAATCCCCACGATTATTACCATGAAGTTACGAATGGAAGGTACAAAATGGAAAGAGGAAGAATAAAAAAGGCAGAGCGATGGGAGAAATGGTGATAGGAGTAAGGAACAAGTGTATAACCGGGAAGGATATAAGAAAGAGATTAAAAAACAAAAAGAAGGAGTAACAGAAGAAGAGGTAAAGGTGGGAGGTGAGGTGGAAGATAGTGGAGGTGTATGGGAAAGGTGATATGCAGGTAATCAAAAGAGGTGAAAGTCCTGATGAAAGAAAATAATGAAGAGATAAAGAAAAAAAGAGAGAAAATAAAAAGAAGAAAAAAGGAAAATATTTCAGAACGAAAAACAGAAGATAGAGGAGGAAGGAAAGGTGGAGGAGAAGATAGGATGGTTTATCCCAAGCGTAAAAATAGAGGGCACTGAGGAAGAGGAATATACACTCTCAGGAGGAGAAAAGGGAAGGGTGAGAAAAGGTCAAGAAACAAAGGTGACAGGAGCAGGAAGAGAGGATCAGTCAATGGAAGGAAAAGAACAGAAAAGGTCAGTAATATCAAAATAAGAGAGGGAAGTGTAAACGAGATGGAAATAATTATAAAAGAAAAAAAGACTAGAATGCACACAAAAAAATGTCAGTGAAGGAGGAAATAGAAGTGGATGGGATGAGGTATGTGAAGGGAAGAATGGAGTCCTAAAGGAGTGAAGAAAATGTAGAAAAGGGAAAAGTAGTGGAGAAGAATGTAGGAGAAAAATTGTGTACTCAGTTTTGTGATCAAAAGAAAGAGGAGGAAAGTAAAAGGTTTGAGGAAGAGGCGGCGGATGCTAGGATATTGAGATGGTTTAATGAAAAAAATTTGTTATAGCTTTGCAAGAAGAGGTACAGAAAAATTTAGGAAAGTAGAAGAGGTGGAGATGGGAGGAAAGGTGGAAGATAGTGGAGGAGTATGGGAAAGGTGATATGCAGGTAATCAGAACAAGTGAAACACCTCATTAAAGAAATTAAAGAAGAGGCGAGGAGATAAAGAGATAAAATAAATAAGAGAAAAAAGAAAAAGATTTCAGTACGAGAACAGAAGATAGAGGAGGAAGGAAAGGTGGAGGAGAGCAAGGAAAAAAATCTAAAGACAAGATGCTGAATATGTGAGGAAAGAAGTAGTCAAAGAGCTTGGAGAAGATTGAATGGTTTATCCTAAGCGTAAAAATAGAGGGCACTGACGAAGAGAAATATACACTCTCAGGAGGAGAAAAGGGAACGGTGATTGATTATGTGATAGTGGAAGAGGTAAGAGAAATGGTCAAGAAACAAAGGTGAAAGGTGCAGGAAGAGGGGATTAGTTAATGGAAGGAAAAGAACAGAAAAGGTCAGTAATATAGAAATGAGACAGGGAAGTGTAAAAGAGATGGAAATAATTATAGAAGAAAAAAACGACTAGAATGCACACAAAAAAATGTCAGTGATGGAGGAAATAGAAGTGGATGGGATGAGATATGTGAAGAGAAGAAGGGAGTCCTAAATCAGTTAAGAAAATGTAGAAAAGGGTAAAGTAGTGGAGAAGAATATAGGAGAAAGAAGGAGTATACTGAGTTTTGTGATCGAAAGAAAGAGGAGGAAAGTGAAAGGTCTGAAGAAAAGGCGAAGAAGGCTAGGGTGAAAGAGGAGGTTTGAAAGGTAGTTAATATAGAGAAAAAGAGAAGGAAAAGAGTGAACCAAGATATTGAGATGGTTGAATGAAAAAAATATGTTATAGCATTTCAATGAGAGGTACAGAGGAAACATTGGGAAGGATCAAAGGATGGTAGAAAAGAACACAAGGACGAGAATATTACAAAAAATAGTCAAGATGTTGGCAATAAGAAAAGGAGACAAGTGAAGTGGGAGAAGGCTTGAATGAAAGGAGAGGTTTGGAAGGTAGTAGGTAGAGAGAGAAAGAGAAGGAAAAGAGTGAACCAGGATATTGAGATGGTTGAATGAAAAAGATATGTTGTAGCTTAACAAGGAGAGGTACAGAAAAAGTTAAGAAAGTAGAAGAGGTAAAGATGGGAGGAGAGGTGGAAGATAGTGGAGGTATATGGGAAAGGTCATATGCAGGTAATCAGAAGAGGTGAAAGTCCTGATAAAAGAAAATAAAGAAGAGATAAAGAAAAAAAGAGAGAAAATAAAGAGAAGAAAAAAGGAAAATATTTCAGTACAAAAAACAGAAGATGGAGGAGGAAGGAGGAAGGAAAGGTGGAGGAGAAGATGGGATGGTTTATCCCAAGCGTAAAAATAGAAGGCAATGAGGAATAGGAATATACACTCTCAAGAGGAGAAAAGGGAAGGGTGAGAAAAGGTCAAGAAACAAAGGTGAAAGCACCAGGAAGAGAGGATCAGTCAGTGGAAGGAAAAGAACAGAAAAGGTCAGTAATATAAAAATAAGAGAGGGAAGTGAAAGAAAATATAGAAGCGATAAAGAGACAAAGAGATAAAGAGATAAAATCAAGAAGAGAAAAAGAAAAAGATTTCAGTACGAGAACAGAAGATAGAGGAGGAAGGGAAGGTGGAGGAGAGCAAGGAAAAAATCCAAAGACAAGATGCTGAATATGTAAGGAAAGAAATAGTTAAATAGCTTGGAGGGGATGGGATAGCTTATCCTGAGCGTAGAAATAGAGGGCAATGAGGAAGAGGAATATGCACTTACAGGGGGGGGGGGAAGGGTGATTGATTATGTGATAGTGGACGAGGTAAGAAGAAAGGTCAAGAAACAAAGGCGAAAAGTACATGAAGAGGAGATTAGTTAATGAAAAGAAAAGAACCGAAAAGGTCAATAGTATCAAAATAAGAGAGGGAAGTGAAAACCAGATGGAAATAATGATGGAAGAAAAAGAAAGACTAGATTGCACAAAAAAAATGTTAGTCAAGGAGAGTATAGAAGTAGATGGGATGAGGTATGTGAAGAGAAGAAGGGAGTCCTAAAGGAGTTAAGAAAATGTGAAAAAGGGAAAAGTAGGTGAGAAGAATATAGGAGAAAGAAGTATACTGAGTTTTGTGATCAAAAGAAAGAGGATGAAGTAGAAGATTTGAACAAGAGGCGGCAAAGGCTAGGATATTGAAATGTTTGAATGAAAAAAATCTGTTACAGCTTTGCAAGGAGAGGCACAGAAAAAGTTACGGAAGTAGAAGAGGTGAAGATGAGAGGAGAGGTGGAAGATAGCGGAAGTGTATGGGAAAGGTGATTTGCAGGTAATCAGAACAGGTGAAACACCTGATAAAAGAAAATAAACAAGAGATGAAGAGATAAAGAGAGAAAATAAATAAGAGAAAAAAGGAAAAGATTTCAGTACGAGAACAGAAGATAGAGGAGGAAGGGAAGGTGGAGGAGAGCAAGGAAAATGTCCAAAGAAAAGATGCTGAATATTTGAGGAAAGAATTAGTTAAAGAGCTTGGGGAAAATGGAATGGTTTATCCTAAGTGTAAAAGTAAAGGACACTCAGGACGAGGAATATACACTCTCAGGAGGAGAAAAGGGAAGGGTGATTGATTATGTGATAGTGGACGAGGTAAGAGAAAAGGTCAAGAAACAAAGGTGAAAGGAGCAGGAAAAGAAATAGAAGTTGATGGGATGAGGAATGTGAAGAGAAGAGGAAGGGAGTCATAAAGGAATTAAGAAAATGTAGAAAAGGGAAAGTAGAGGAGAAGAATATAGGAGAAAGAAGGAGTATACTGAGTTTTGTGATCAAAAGAAAGAGGAGGAAAGTGAAAGGTTTGAAGAAGAGGCGAAGAAGGCTAGGATGAAAGAAGAGGTTTGGAAGGTAGTAATTATAGAGAGAAAGAGAAGGAAAAGAGTGAACCTGGATTTTGAGATGGTTAAATAAAACAAAACTTTATAGCTCTGTAAGAAGAGGTACAGAGGAAAGTTAGGGAAGGATCAAAGGATGAAGAGAAGAACACAAGGAAGAGGACAAAACAGAGCCACCTTATGTTTAATTTCCTAATCGCAGACTTGGAAGAATAAATAAGAAGGAATGGATGAAGAGAAGTTAGAATCGGAAAAGAAAAGATATAGCGGACAGCGGACAATATAGTTGTGAAAGATGATGAAGAAGGGATAGGGAGCTTAATTACAGAATTGGAGATATGATCAGATGTGATAAAGTTGAATTTAAATGTAGAAATACAAGGATAATCACGTTTAGAGAAGGAGGGGCAAGGAATAAAGAATGGATGAGGAGATGGAAGGGAGTAAGGCTAGAAGAAGTAACAGCTATAGGGAGTAGGAAAAAGAAGGTTGAAAAAAGATCGGAGATGGACGGTATTAGGTTATAGAGCCGAAATATTAGAATGGAAGGAAAGAAAAAAGATCGATAGTTCACAAGAGAGGTATATAACTTTGATGATGGTAGGCTAAAGGACGCCTTGATATATAGTGGAAGAAGAAACTCAAAGGAATAAATTAAATACTAGAGCTGGAAAGAGAGCATGGCCGTTTGAGAAGAAGCGAAGGGAGAGTAAGGGAGGGTAGTTAGCAAAAAAATTGTTTAGAGGAGGTAGAAGAAAGAAGAGTGAGGGCAATAAAATTAACAAGATGGTAAGAAGAAAGTAGAGAGTTCTTTAGTGCTTGAGATATAGGAGAGGGGAATGGAGTAAGCTATGAAGAATTGGAGAGGATAATTGAGGAATCAATATGTATAATAAATGGTACTGAATAATAAGAAGGGATGGAGTGCCAAAGGGAACAAATAACAGAAAGGTGGGGAATAATTGAGGAATCAAAATATAATAAATGATATAAAATAATAAAAACAAAGGAGTGCTAAAGTATTTAGAAGAGGGATGGGGTAAGAGAAGATGGGGACACAAGGTAAAAGAAGAGAAGTATTAGGAGAAGAAAAAGAAGAGAAAGTGCAGAATATGGGAATAGGAGGAAGAAATATGAAAGCATTTATTGGAAGGATGTAGGAGAGGAATGGAAGATAGAGGAAGCTGGAAGGAGAATGTGGCAAAGATTCTAGGTAAGGATGGTTTTAAAAATAAGAGGTAAGATACGCGAGACCTCCCGTAAGAAATCAATTGAAATAAGATTCGATTGAAATCAAGTGAGATTTTTTTGTGAGCTGTAGAGGGTTACGAATGCGATATAAACACCTGCAATTATCAGTCCGCTAAGATAATTCATCTCGAGTCGAAGGAGGTGGTGAGAGAGTAATATTTCATGGTGCTCGTGCACTTATTGGACTCACTACTTTATTGCAATGCACTAGTTTGTAATTCTAGGTTTCTGTTTCTTATCCATCGAGATAGACTTGAGATAATTTCCCCTCACTTCCCCTTCTGGGAAAAAGTACGACGGACAAATAGTGGAAGTTTTAAGGGAAAAAGTGTTTATTTTCAGCCAAAATGGTATCTTTAACAAAGTAGTTGAATTTTCAACAAAATAAATGAACTTTCTAGAAAAAAGTCGAATTTTCTACCAAATAGTTCAATTTTCAACTTGAAAAAGTAAAATTTTTGCCAAAAAATTGAATAACTTCATACTCAGATTTAAAAAATTATATTTTAACAAAAACAACAAATTTCAACAAAATAGTTAAATTTTAAAGTAAATAGTTTAATTTTCACCCAAAGACTTAAATATTCAGCTAAAATGATGAATCTTCAAATTAAAAAAATGTATTTTTTTACAAAATAGCTCAACTTTAAACCAAGTAGTCGACTTTTTACCGAAAAAAATGAATTATGAACAAAAAATGTAATTATTAATAATTCAACAAAAAAATATTTTCATTTAATGGTAATCAAAAACAGACGATTTCAACCGAGAAAGATTAATTTTCAACAAAATACATGAATTTCCTGTCAGAAAAGATCGATTTTGAACAAAAAATGGAATAGTGACATTTTCAGGGAAGAAAAATAATTCTCAACCAAAAAAACAAGGTTTCAGTTCAATAGTTTAATTATCAGCCAAAAAGATAAATTTTTAACTAAAATAATAAATCTTTTTAAAAACAATTAATTTTCAAGAAAAATGTTTAATATTCAACCAAAGAGTTGGATTTTCAACCAGAAACTTGATTTTTTAACCAAGAAGATTAATTTTCTACAAAAAAGTTAAATTTTCACCCGAAAATGGAACCTTTAAATTTTGAGTTTACAAAAAATTAATTTTCAATAAACAAAACTAACTTTCAACAACAACAAAAAACGAATTTTCAATGAGTTGAATTTAACTAAAAAATACAATTTTTTACGAAAATAGTTTAATTTTGAAAAAAATGATGACTTTCAACAAACAAAATAAATTTTCAAATGTACGAATTTTCAAAAACTTGCATAAATTTTCAACTTATGGAGAAAAAATTTTTCACAAAAAATGTAATAGCTATATTTTCAGAAAAAAATTAATTTTTAACAAGAAAGGTCCTCTTTTCTGTTTAAGGATTCTGGGTTTGAAACTTACTTTTCTTTTAACTGAAAATTTAAATATTTCATTTTCGGTAAACAATTTATCTTGTTTGATTTAAAAATCCAAATATTTGCTTGAAAATTCATCTTTTCTGTGGAATTGAGCTGCTTGAAAGTTTGTTTTTTTATTAAAAAATAATGTTTGTTAAAAACTTACCTTTTTTATTTGAAAATTTAACTAATTGTTTATAAATTGATTTTTGTTGATTGATATTTTTGTTAAGAATTCATCTTTTAAACTTGAAAATTCTTTGCTTTTGGTAGAAAATTAATGTTTATTAGTTAAAATTCTACTAGAAATTAAACCTGGGGAAGTGAGGGGATATGAGTGGTGTAGGAGTGATAGGAAATGTGAGAAGAACAAGTGGAAGAAGTGATTGGAAATGTGAGAAAATGAGGGTAAGAGCTATGGGGAGTGAGGGGAAACAAGAACAGGAAAGCAGGGGAAATTAAGAAGGAGGAAAAGAAATGGGAAATGAGGATGAGTAGCGTAGGAGAAGTGAGGAGTGGAAGTGAGGGTAAATGATAGGAGGGGGAAAGTGGAAAAATGGGAGAGGGAATTTGGGGAAGTGTGGAGAAATGTGATGAAATGAGAGAACAAAAGGAGAAAAAATGAAGGGAGGAGAAGTTGGAGAATTGTAGGGAAGTAGGGGAAGCGATAATAAGTGAGAAAAGTGAGTAGATGGAAAGTAAGGTGAATGAGAAGAAACGTGAGAAAATGAGGGGCAAAGTAATAGAAATCAAGGGAGGATAAGTAGTGGAAATAAGAGGGAGTATCGGAAGTGAGAAAAAATGATAAGAGGATAAAAAGAGGAATGGGAAGGAGCAGGAAAAGTAAGCGAGGAGAGGGTGAAGTATAGAAGGATGAGTTTTTTGGGAAGATGGGTGGAGGGTGTAGTGAGAAGGGAGGGGAAGTAGGTGAATGTAGATGAGGTGATGAAGTAGGAGATATGCGGTACTAAAAGGTGAAAAGTAGAGGCAATAAAATGAGAGGAAGTAGGAGAAGTGTGTGTAATTGAAGGAAAGTAGTGGAAATATATAGAAGTGAGGGTGAGTAGTGGAGGTAAAGTGAGTGCTGAGAAAGGAAAGTAAAGGAAGGAGAGTGTTACCTGTAGTAGCGAGAAAAGGGTGAAGTATAGGATGATGAGGAGGAAGAAAAAGTAGGTGAATGTAGATGAGATGATGAAGTAGATGTGCGGTACTAAAAGGAGAAAAGTAGAAGCAATTAGGGAGAGCAAGTAGGAGAAATGAGTGTAATTGTAGGAAAGTAGTGGAAATAATTGAAAGTGAGGTTGAGTAGTGGAGGTAAAGTGAGTGCTGAGAAAGGAAATTAACGGAAGGAGAGTGTTGCCTGGAGTAGCGAGCAAAGGGTGGAGTATGGGAGGATGAGGAGGGAGAAATAGTAGGTGAATGTAGATGAGATAATGAAGTAGGTGTGCGGTACTAAAAGGAGAAAAGTAGAAGCAATTAGGAGGGCAAGTAGGAGAAATGAGTGTAATTGTAGGAAATTAGTGGAAAGAATTGAAAGTGAGGGTGAGTAGTGGAGGTAAAGTGAGTGCTGAGAAAGGAAATTAAAGGAAGGAGAGTGTTACCTGGAGTAGCGAGGAAAAGGTGAAATATGGGAGGATGAGGAGGGAGAAAAAGTAGGTGAATGTAGATGAGATGATGAAGTAGATTTGCGGTACTCAAAGGGCAAAAGTAGAAGCAATTAGGGAGAGGAAGAAGAAGAAGTGAGTGTAATTTAAGAAAGTGGTGGAAATAATTGAAGGTGAGGGTGATTAGTGGAGGTGAAGTGAGTGCTGGGGAAGAAAAGCGAGCGAAGGAAAGTGTTACATGGAGTAGCGAGGAGAGGATGAAGTATAGGATGATGAGTCTTGGGAAGAAGAGTGAAGGGTGGAGGGTGAATTGAGGAGGGAGGGGAAATAGGTGAACGTAGATGGGGTGATGAAGTATCAGATATGCGGTACTCAAAGCAGAAAAGTAGAGGCAATTAAGGAGAGGAAGTAGGAGAATCGAGTGTAATTGAGGGGAAGTAGAGAAAATTATTAGAAATAAGGGTGAGTAGTTGAGGGGAAGTGAGTGCTGGAAAAGGAAAGTAAGGGAGGAAGAGTGTTACCTGGAGTAGCGAGGAGAGGATGAATTATAGGATGATGAGTTTTGGGAAGAAGAGTGAATGTTGGAGGGTGGATTGAGGAGGGAGGGGAAATAGGTGAACGTAGATGAGGTGATGAAGTATCAGATGTGCGGTACTAAAAGGAGAAAAGTAGAGGAAATTAAGGAGAGAAAGTAGGAGAATCGAGTGTAATTGAGGGTAAGCAGCGAAAATTATTAGAAATGAGGGTGAGTAGCGTAGGAGAAGTAAGTGATGCAGAAGTGAGTCCTAGAGAAGAGAATTAGGGAAAGGGGGATGTTATCTGGGGAAGCGAAAAGAGACTTTTTTCAAGGAGAGAAAGTGAGGGTAAATTAAAGGAGTGGAGAGTGTCAAAATGGGGGAGGGAAGTAGGGGAAATGTGGAGAAATGTGATGAAATGAGAGAACAAAAGTAGGGAAAATGAAGGGAGGAGAAATTGGAGAAGTGTAGGGGAGTAGGGGAAGAGATAATAAGTGAGAAAAGTGAGTAGAGGGAAAGTAAGGTAAACGAGAAGAAACGTGAGGAAATGAGAGACGGAGAAGTAAGATAAATGAAGAGAGGATAAGTAGTGGAAATAAGAGGGAGTATTAGAAGTGAGAAAAAATGATGAGAGGATAAGAAGAGAAATGAGAAAGTGTAGGAAAAGTGAGCGGAAATGAGAGGTAATGAACTAGCAGATATGCGGTACTAAAAGGAGAAAACGAGAGGCAATTAGGGAGAGGAAGTGAGAAAAGTGAGTGTAATTAAAGGAAAGTAGGGGAAATAATTGAAAGTAAAGGTGAGTAGTCAAGGTGAAGTGAATGCTGGGAAAGTAAGGTAAGGGAACGAGAGAGTCACCTGGAGTAGTGAGGAGAGGGTGAAGTATAGGAGGATTAGTTTTGGGAAGGAGGGTGAAGGTTAATGGTTGAAGGTTGAGTGAGAAGGGGAGGGGTAGGTGAATGTAGAGGGGGTGATGAACTAGGAGATGTGCGATACTAAAAGGAGAAAAGTGGAGGCGATTAAGGAGAGGAAGTAAGAGAAGTGAGTGTAATTAAAGGAAAGCAATGGAAATAATTGGAAGTGAGGGTGAGTAGTGGAGATGAAGTGAGTGGTGGGAAAGGAAAGTAAGGGAAGGAGAGTATTACCTGGATTAGCTAGGAGAGGGTGACGTATAGGAGGATGAGTTTTGGGAAGGAGAATGAAGGCTGAAGTGAGGAGGGTGGGGAAGAAGGTGAATGTAGATGTAGTGTAATAAGAAAAGTATGAGAGGGGATAATGTCTCAAAAAAACTTCTGGACTAACAAGATTCTGTGAGAATTTCCAGGAGGAATGTAATATTTATTAAAATGAAAGGGATCATAATTATAATTTATAATATTTTGTAGTTGTGTGCAGATTGTAAGATGTCTCGGTAAGCCTTTAATGAGGTTTCATTTTAATCAAACCCGACAAGATAGTATCCGATATTGAGCGATAATTTCTGTAATGTTATTTTGTACTGCAATTAGTTTCTGGCTGATTTCTAGTTAGCGGAGACAGAATCGAATCAAGGGTAGTAAAATACAAGGTAAAAGTGGATGGAGGTAATTTTTTTTTTTTTTGATTTTGTGAGAGGGAATGAAATTTCTACAAAGTGTCCCGAGAATTAAGTGTATGAGCCTATTAATTAAAGGCGTCATGGTTATGGGACTGGTAGCAATAAAAATTGTTATTTTAAAAGAAAAGCTGCTGACTTCAGCAAAAAAAAATCAATTTTTAACCAAATAGTTGAATTTTATACTGAAAAGGATCAATTATTAAAATAATATTGAATATTTACGATTTCAGGTAAAAAAATTAATTATTAACCAAAAATTTAATTGTCAACCAAATAGTTGAATACTGTACCAAAATAGTTACATTTTTAACCAAAAAAGATTCCATTGAGAAGATTAATTTTCTACCAGAAAGAGACATTTTTCAAAAAATAGTTAAATTTGTAATCAATGAGATGAATTTTCAATTAAATGATACACCTTCAACAAACAAATTAATTTTTAAAAAAGTAGTTGAACTTTCAACCAAAAACATTAATTTTCTACACAAAAAGACGAATTTTCAAAAAATCACAATAATTTTCAAAAAAAGGTAATTGTCAATCAAACAGTTGAATTTTTTTACCAAAATAGATTAATTTAAAAAATCAAATTTTTACCAAAAAATTCCAAGTTTCCACAAAAAAAGGTTAATTTTTAACCCAGGGGATGTAAATTTTCAACTATAAAAGAATAATTTAGAATAAAAATGGAATAGTTAAATTTTCAGTTGAAGAAAATAATTTCAAACAAAAATTGTATGCAAAGAAATTTATTTTATACTAAAAGATACACATTTTTAAGGGCATATATCAATTGTTAGCCCTATAGTTTAATATTTAACTAAAAAAGATAAATTTACAATTAAGAATAGAATAAATCAATTTTGGGTTAAAAAATTAATTTTCAAACTAAAAGAAAAGAATTTTTAACAAAATGATTACATTTTCACCAAAATATATCACTTTTTAGCCAGAAATATAATTTCTCAACCAAAGAAATTAATATTCTACCAAAAAGACAATTTTTCAACAAAACACATGAGTTTTCAAGAAATTAATTGATTTTCCAAATAAAAAGTATAAATTTTTAAGAATATAATTAAATATTTAACTAAAAAAGATCAATTTTCCACCAAAACAATGAATAGTTAAATTTTCAGTAAAAAATTAATTTTCGCCAAAAAAAGAACGTATTTTCATAACAATAGTTCAATTTTTAACCAATCGAGATGAATTCTAAACAAAAAATGTAACAGATGATATTTCAACCAAAAAAGAGTTCAATTTCAAATAAAAAACAGTTGGATTAAACCAAACAAAAAAACGAATTTTTAACCAAATAGTTAAATTTTTACTTGAAGAAAAAAAATTTAAGAATTGAATATTGACACTTTGGATTAAAAAAATTAATTTTCAACCAAGAATCATAATTTGCTACCCAAAAAGACGAATTTTTAACAAAATTCATTAATTTTCAAACAGTGAATTTTTAACTATTGTTTAGAATGAAAAATGAAACAGTTCAATTTTGCGTTAAAGAAAATAATTATCAACCAAAGAATTTAATTTTCTACGAAAATTAATCAATTTTTCACAAAATACATAAAGTCTTAACCCAATAGTTGAATATTCAACTAAAAAAAAATAAATTTCCAACTAAGAATGAAATATCTAAATTATCAATTAAAAAATTAATTTTATACCAAAAAAGACGAATTTTG
>CAKNWT010237475.1:0-14287 GCA_932066315.1 Andricus coriarius
CTCAAAAACCTGATTGTTGGCAGGACCTTAAGTAAATAAATCCATCATTTGTTTGTAAGTTCTCTATTTTTTGCATCACTTTTTTCAATATTTTAACATTATTTACTTCAATGCTGAGTTTCTTCTAATGATTTTTCTAGAATCGCGGAAAATCATAAGAAATTCACTATAGGAAAATCATTTTAGGCCTATACTGAATTTCCTATAATTTTTATTTTTGCAAATTCTGGAAAAACTTTTAAACTCTGAAAATTTACAAAAAAAAGTAATTCCTACTTCTAAATAACAAGTGGAGTGGTTGGTTCTCCATGGTCACCATGCAATCTCAGGCCTGCTCATTTCACGAAATTAAATTTTATCATGCAATCATATATTTCATTTAACCATGATGTGTATTTTATATTTTATATTTAGATTTAAATCAAATAATCATGTTTCATCTGGGAATCAGTAGCAGAGACAATCATCACTAGACACCAGTTATCTATGGCCTTGATCTCTAGCTTCCTCGACAGTATTAACATTAACATTAACATTTAACTCCTACATTTTTTAATCGATATACTTATTACTTAACGCTATCCTAATGCAGCTCTGTTCTTTACTAATCTTTCGAGCTACGAGCAATAATTAGAGACTTAAATAGTTATCTAACTCATTTCTAATATAATTTGTTTTATATTCTAACTTTCGCACTCTACACGTAAGGCACTCGAATATACTCAAGGTATTTTTATTATATGATTAACTATTTTTACAACCACCAAACCTTTTGCTGCTTAGAAAATTTAATTACTAACATGGGGAGATTGTTTTGTTTATTGCATATTTTTAATGTTGATTCATTATTTTTTTGATACACATGGATCAATCCATTTCCTAAATATACTTGGTGAAACTGTAGTGTAGGGTGAGTAAAGTTTATGGTTGACATGGTTTTCTAAAGCTTTCAAAATTTAGAGTTGCAGTATTTTGAATTTTGAGACACGATTTTTTTAAACTCCATATTTCCCAAACTGCTGATGAATTTTAATGATTTTTGCAGATGTAGCGTAATTCTAGCCTTTTCAATGCAATTACAAAACAAAATTTAAAAAGGGGGTACAAAAAATACCAATTTCTCGTTCAAAAGCATATTTAAAAAAAAGTATAAGTATTTTGAGTACTCACAAATCTTTGCATCGATTAAAAAAAATTGACGTACACTAACTTTTAGAGATATTAATTTTTTAGTGTGGCCGTGCGGCCACACAACTACACACAACTACCGGCACTGTGGGGCGAAATAAAAAAAAACAAAGTCCAAATAACTTTTAGGGCGCAATTCTTAACCGAATTCAGATTTTATTTTTTAGGAGCGGCGCTCTAAAAGTTATTTTGAACTTGGTTGTTTTTTTAATTTGCTCTACTCTACTGGTCCTTGCGCATGGATTGTGTGGCCGCGCGGCCACACTAAAAAATTAATATCTCCACAAGTTACAGAGTCTCCATCATTTTTTTTTAATCGGCGCAGAAAAAATATAAGGAATCAAAATATTTATTTAAAAAAATAATCAAAAATATGCTTCTGAGCGAACAATTGAATAGAACATTTTTTGGGGATTTTTAGCCCCGTTTTGAAAAGTTTTTTTGTGTTTAAATTGCATTAAAAAGGCCTATAAATTATACGCTACACCTGCAAAATTTCTTAAAATTCAATCAGCAATTTGGGAGGTAGGGAAATTTAAAAAAAGTCGAGTATCAAAATTCAAAATCCTGGAACTCCCTGAATTAAAAAAAAATGTTTAAAACCTTTTCAACTATGAACTTCATTCACCCCACACTCAGTTCCATCAAAACTCTAGAACCCACTCCAATTCTGATATTTAGGAAATTAATTGATCCACATACAAATAATTTTGTTTTATAGTTAAGATTTTGAGGCAGTCTTAGGTTATATGCTATTATTTAAGATCTTGAGTTTATTTTAAGTTTCAATTCAAGATTTAACAATATTATAGACACTAACAATTTGAAACTACTTTCTAAATCTATATAAACAGATTTTTTTTTTAAATAATTTTTTAATTTGATAAACTTCTATTCTCAAAACTGGTTCTAGTACTTTGTATATTTTGGACTCTTGACATTTTTTACCCTTATAAATTCAGTTTCTTTGGAATTTTGATAGTTTTAGAAATTTTTTAACTTTTATATTTAAATCCACAACTTTTTGTATCTACGCAGTTATATTTCATGTTTACATAAAAAATGAGTTTTTTTTTATTTTGAGGTACTTAAAATATCAGATTTTTCACAGTGGGATCGCATCAAAATGGTATTTTTTTTACCTTTTTTTCAGAAACTGGAGTTTTAAGGATTTGGGATGCTTTGAAATTTATTTATTTTTTAATTCGAAACACATCCAAATTCAGAGGCATCTAAAATTTCGTTTTTAGACACTTCTTTCAGAAAAATTAGATCTTAAAATAATAAAATATTTTGTAAAGCAATGATTTGCATCCCTCGAAATTTGGAGTTTCCAAATTTCTGTTTCTCTTTAATGTAAAATTTAAAAATTGATTTTAAATTTCTCAGCTCTTGCGTATGTATCAAAAATGAATTTCTACTATTTTAATTCATACACTATACATTTAATAAAATTTTCCTGATATTGCATTTCAGTCCCTTCTACATTTACAATTTTAAATAATTTTTCAAATGCTTACTACAATTTCTTGAATGTTACAATTTCTCTACCTGTCTCTTTAGATTTCTTCTGAGAAATCTTAGTTTTTCTGAATATATTGTTGTAGAATTTTTTTTCTATTTCAAACACTCTTCTACCATTTTTGTGGATATTTCTAATATTATAATAATTCTAAATTCATTTCTGGATAAAAATTTCAAACGGCTTAAAATAATTTTTTATTTTTTCAACTCTATTAGTATTTATGGATGCATGAGTTGTTAAAATTAGATGTTTATTTAATATTTACAAAATTTTAGATTCACAATATTTCCGAAAAAATATTGTATTTAATTCAATTAAAAAGTCCTCAATATTTCAAAAATGCAATTCAATTTATTTGTAAAAATTCCTGATACATAACAATTGTAGACTGTAATTTTAGCAATATCTATTCAATAATTTAAGTTAGCAAGAATCGAATCTCCTCAATTAAATTTAAAAAATAAAGAACTACTTATTACATTCTAAATATATAATAGTTATCTCTATTTATAAAGAAACTTTCTAATCTTACTTAAGCTACAAAACTTTTATTCTTAATATAGAGCATAGAACATAGAACTTCCTTTCTTCACTTCAGGTTTATAAAATCAATAATGGTATAAACAGCATTTTTAAATCTAATCAATACCTACACTAAGGGGTTGGTGGTTTTAGATGATTCCTAGAAAGTGCACGTCTAGGGCAACTATATTTGACAATATGAAATTTAGAAGAAATTTAGAAGTAGAGCATTATGGCCTAGATAATGGCACTAAGTGCTACTAGAAAAACTTTGGCTACATAGTTTGTAGTTAAAGATGTAGCACATTAGTCTGTCAGGCCTAGAATAATTTCTGATCGATTGCGAAATGTAAATCCAGAGCACGCAATAGCATTCCATCTAGACAACCTCTAGATTTCAATTCTTCTAAGCCAAAAAAGAAAAAATTAATCAAAAGGGTTTTGTAGCCTATTAAGACGTAATTAAGACCTTGAAATCTCTCCCTTTCATACCGCCTACCATCCCTCCACTACCTCACCTCACTTCCTTATTACTTCAACCCTCACATCCCTACTTCGCCCTTCCTCGCCCCCCAATGCGCCTACTTCCCCTCACTACCCAATTCATTTGCCCTTCCTTCCTCTTCTTCTTCCTCATCTACTTCCCCCACTACCCCTACAACCTCTCATTTCCCTTTCCCTCCACTACCCCACCTTACTTCTCTATTACCTCTCCTCTCATATCCTTCTTCGTCCTTCTCCTCCCCATACTTTCCCACTTTCCCTTCCTGCGATTCCTCCCTCGCTCCCCCTTCATTTCGCCTCCTTTACCCTACTTATCTCTGCTATATTTCCCCTTCAATCTCTTCCTGTACTACTGTTCATACATCTCATTTCCCTTCCTGTCCACTACCCTACCTCACTTCCTTAATACCCCTCCCCCCATTACATTTCTTCTCTGTCCTTACCCTCCCCTCACTTCCCCTACACCCTCTCTAGTCATCCCTACTACCCATCCTATACTTCCTCTACTACCTATCGCACCCTTCATTTCGCTTCCCCTACACTGCTCTATATCACTTCCCGACTACCCCTCCCCTCCGCTCACATCTCTTCCCTTTATCGTCACTCACTTTCCCGATAACCATTTCCCCACTTTCTCTTCCTGCTATTCCTTCCTCACTTCGTCTCACTTTATCTACAGCCCCTCTCATCACTCCCCCTACTACCCATCCCACCTCTCATTTCTCTTTACCTTTACTACTCCATCTCACATCCTTACTACACTTCTCCTTACACCCCTTTTCCTTCATTCCCCTCTCCTCACTTCCCCTACGTTCCTTTCCTTTCTTCCTCTACTTCCTCTCTCTCTCTCTCTCGCTTCCCTGCTACTCCTCCCACCTCTTATTTCCCTTCTGCCCTACCCCATCTCACTTCCTTACTAGCCTTCCCATCACATCCCTTTTCTGTCCTTTCCCTTCCCTAGCTTCCCGTACACGTCTTCCTTTACTTCTGATACTTACCCGACCCTCACTTCCCCACTCCACTTCGCTCCTACTCCTAACTTCTCTTCTCCTACTTCTTCCCTCTTCAGTACTTCCCTACCTCTCACTTTCCTATTCCTACCTTGCCTCACTTTTTCTTCCTAGCGTCCCTTCATCACTCCCCATCTTTCCCCTACTTCTTTTTCCTCCACTTCCGCTCACATAACTTCCACTACTACCTATCCCATCTCTAATTTCTGTTGCCCTCCACTAATCCACCGGACTTCCCTACTACCCCTCCTCTCACATCCCTTCTTCGTTCTTTCTTCAATTCCCCTACTTCCCCTTCCTACCATCTCGTCCTTCTCCCTCCCAGTAATACCACCTACCTTTCATTTCCCTTCTCCCGCACTACCAAAACTTCATTTGTCTAAACTCCCTCTCACATCCTTTCTACGCCCTTCAACTTCCCTCACTTCCCCTCCCATCTCCTACTTCTTCCCATTTCTTCCAACTCTAATTTCTCTTTCTGCCCACTACGTTATGTCACTTCAGCGATAGTCCTGCCCTTAAGTTCCTTCTCCGTCCTTTCCCTCCCCTCTAATCCCCTCAGCCCCTTACCTTACTTCTGCTACTTCCCCTCTTCATTCACCTCACACTCCTCACTTCCCTTTCATCACTTACCTTCCCTCCACTACTTTCCCTCCCTCACTTCCCTTCTTTATCCCCCTCCCACTCCTCACCTCCCTTACTCACACACCCTCCTCTACTTCGCCTCCCTTTCTTTCCCCACTTATTTCTTCTATACTTTCCCTCCCATCACATTTCCTACTACCCCTCCCACATTTAATTTCCCTTCCCATACACTACCTCAACTCACTTCCCTACTACCCCCCTCCATGTCCCTTCTCAGTCCTTCCCCTCTCCTTTCTTCTCGTCTCTCGCCCTACTTCTGCCTTCTCTACTTCCCCTCCCTTTCTCCGCTCCTATCCCACTACTCATTTCCCTATCCCTAATTCTTCTCTTTTCTATACTTAATCGACCCTCACTTTCCTCCCCTCCCCTACTCACCTCCCCCTTCTCCTCCCTCACTTACCATCCCTCGCTTTCCCTCACTTCCCATATCCTCACTTCTACTTCTCCTTCAGGTAAAAAAGTATGACCAACGAACGGAAATATGACCGAAACTAATGAGGGTTTCTGCACGGAGCTACGAAACCCTAGAAATTACAAATAGAAGTTTATAAATTAGTTTGAAATAATTAAAATAAGTTTTGTTTAAAGTGCTGGTATTGGAAAATAATTAGATGAAATTCTAGTTGATCAAGAAAACCTGACAGTGGTGAGTGATGAGAGAAGGGGAGAGAAAGAGTAGAAGCTAGTAAGGCTCATGGCCTAGACTAATGAAAATTAATCGCCGTTCCGCAATTGCAGCGCAGCTGGAGGAACAGGAAGTGATTGAGCTGGTACCCAACATCATCCTGAACCCAGGATTTTTCGACGAGAGGACAGAACGCATCCCTCAGGACGAAAACTTCAACAATCAAACAACAACTCGACTGAACAATAACACCGTCGTGCAGCCCCGGCGACTTTAGCGACCGATAACTCTTAGCTTTTACTCAAATCCTCCCTACTAAGCAAATCTGGATTGAAAGCTCGTTGAACGAATGAAAATCCAGCAGCGAAAAAAAAACTCGAGAGGCCGACTAAAACTTCTCGAGAAGTTTGCTTCCCGAAACGAACTTCATCACAGAACGCAAAGTGTTCAAACCTAAGACTCCTAGGTTTCTTGTGGTGGTTTACCATTTTCGAGAGACAAGTTTATTACAGGAAGTTCAGTCGTTTGTCACTCAAACCCTTTCTCGTCGCTCAATGACCGAGCTTTGCCTGAGGAACTCCCGTGAAACAAGAAACAAGAATTTGTTAGTAAGACTGTATCTTCGATCTCGAATTTTTTCGAATTCCCGGGATCTAGTGATCTTGAAATCTTGCGATTTCGTCTCACCATGACACTAATCGTATCTTCTTTTCCGCACGAGGGCCGCATTTATTTCCCAGTTGTCGGATCAGTTGATGCCGTGCGGAAAAAGATACATTTTTTTATAGAATAATGTTGAAGTGGCTCTTGAATTTCAATAGAGATCGATAAACACTCAAGTCGCGATTACTGCCGTTTTTGGGTGTGCAAAAGGTGTTATACATGTTCAATCGACTAGAGCTCAGATCGTTTTCTGAGAATTCGTGAAGCTGTTGCAAAATGGCTGAAACATCAAAATCATCAAAATGGTGCATTCCATCCTCTCGGTGATTTTTTCCTTTTGTACGATTGTACGATTTCTCTCTTGGAGAAAGAGGAACCACCTTAAAATTCCATTCAATTTTCATTTTCTCACTCTCTTTTGTCGATAAGCATTACTCATTTTTGCATAGACAGTCGTCTTGATATTAAAATCAAAGTTTATCAAAATCAAGCTAGCGAATGCACAACTCCACTAAGAATAAACGGGAATAATTTAGGATATTTATCGGATAAGGTCTTGCACAAATTGACAAGCTCCGCGGAATGCCGCATTCGAGAATTAAAAACTATCAGTATATTTTTACTTCTAATAGAGTTCTAAAGTTAAAATTATTTATACCTATAATATTATTTATATGAGGGATAATATATCAGGAAATAAGCAAAAATATCCTTCTCAGAGACTTTTATACTAATTTTTCAATTAAAAGTCTCCTATTGAGAGGAAATATATAAATTTATTTACAAAATTTAGTTCTAAAGTTTCCAATTAAGTTCACGCTTATAGAAAGTTTATAGTTGTAATTTCCAAACTGTTGAAAACTATTGCATATTAAGATAGACTAATAGTTTTTTATTAATACACAATTATTAAGGTGAAAATAGTTATCGTAACTAATATATCAAAAAAAAATCTTGGAATTTAAATTTCGCGCTAGAGTTACTTCGGAATTAAGACGTCACTTTTTAGTAATGAACCGCCATCTGGTGTTGTTATTCTTTCGGGAATCAAAAAAAATATATCATTGGGGATGTTAAAATTCAAAACATTATCAACTGAATTTTATTTTGCATCCTAAATAAAAAAATAATATTAATTCGGAAGCTGCTAAAATTAAAAAAAAAATGGTATAAAATACCAAAGTGAACACAATTTGAAATTTGAAACGTTGTCATTGTGAAAAAATGTACTCAAATTTTTTTTTAATGATTTTTGGTGCTACCAGATCTGGATTTTTAAACAAATTTGGAATTACATTGATAGATATACAAAATCTAAATTTTGAATTACGCTTAACTTCAAATATATTCAGCTATGAATTTTGATGTGCCCCAAATTTAGAAATTTTGGAAAGTCATCGAATTCTTAAGTGTAAAAAACCCAAATTTCGAAGAAAAAAGTTCATAATTAAATAATAAATCAAAATTCATCCTTAAGATTTGAAAATCTCGTAATTAAATTAAGGATGCATGTATTTTCAATAAATATGCGAGAATTGTAATAAAAAAAAGGAATTTATTTGTAGTCTTTTGTAAAGAAACTATTTTCATTAAATTATTTTAGAAATTTGTTTATCCTTATTTTGACATACAAAAAATTGGTTAAAAAGATCACAATTATTATTCTATTTGGATATTAAAAAGTCGAAAATCGGTTTTGAAAAACTGGAAATAAAAATATTATGTCCTAAAAAGTAACA
The DNA here is from genome assembly GCA_932066315.1 of Andricus coriarius. Classification (NCBI taxonomy): domain Eukaryota; kingdom Metazoa; phylum Arthropoda; class Insecta; order Hymenoptera; family Cynipidae; genus Andricus; species Andricus coriarius. The sequence goes on from CAKNWT010237475.1 coordinate 8,422, forward strand.
TCACTTTGAACTGATTCTAGCGCGAAATTTAAATTGCAAAAATTGCGTTCCTGCATTTCAAAAACACGAGCATACTTTTTTGTACAAAAAATATATATTTATTAATACTATGGCTAGATTAATATGCAATATAATAAAATAGGTTTGAAAATTGTATAAGCACGAATATTGCTTTCAAATTCTCTGAAAATTTAGAACTCTATTAATGAACGACAGAAAAGAGATTAAATAACTTTTTTTACTCTGAGCTTTATTGATATATTTTTAACTTTTTTAGTTACAATCGTTTAGTGTTGATTTTTTGAAGACGGTGTTTTTAGGTACAAAGCAAATTTCGAATGAAATCATATCAAGATTTTAATCTGGATTAGTGATTTAAAAATTGAAAATGGTAATATTCTCGCTAAAATATTATTTTCACGTGATGTAAAACTGTAAAATGTTGAGTCGTTATGTTTTATAAGAAATTCAAAAAGGAAGGTAAAAATTGTTTTGTTTCAGTCTCTATTTTTTTTTGTCAGAATTGAAAAATATTGCACTCAGATTGCGCAATAGTACAGTATTACACTTGAAAAAATATTGTAATTTTAATGCCATAAAATGGTCTTTGCCATAAGGGATGTGATCATGAATTTTACGATTGTGATTTTGAGTCTCGATCTCTCACGTAAAATTTTTGGGGCGTGAATTTTTTCCATTTCTAATCACTTTTAGCCTTGTATCCTCGAATTCTACACTTATGAATTTTCGGGATGAGTCACGTATTTCGATTCTATTGAGGAGTTTAGCATTTTTAGGTGCATTTCGCTGACAGGAATTTATGAGAGTTCCATAGATTTTTGGATTCCCGGACCACATGAAACAGATCTAAATTTTATTTATTTTCCTCAAAAAATACGTCTCAATCCTTTTCTGATTTCAGACGAGAAACAGAAGTGGTTTTTGATGAAAGAAAATAAAATTTAGATTCTTTTTTTGATTTTGGTAGGGCTACCCAAATAGATATTTTCTATTCGTTGAAAAACCAGAAACTCTCCAGCTTTAGTCAATAACCAAAACCGATAATCTTTAAAAAAACGGGGAAAACGCTGTTCCCATACAGATATATTGTACAAGGAATATGTTATACAAAAAGTATACTGATAATATTTCTCCTGCACAAAATATATCCTACACAGAATATATCCTACACCGAATTAAATATTTTTATATTTTTCATATAAAAAATATTTTATACAAAAACTTTTCCTACACAACACAGATTTTACACAAATTGTCACCACGGGGAAGATAAAAGCAGACTTCATACTGAAAGTTAATTCTTTTTAATTGTAAAGTCTTTATTTTTGGTTCATAATTTATCTCTTTTAGTTAAAAATTCTACTACTTCGTTGAAAGTTCAACTATTTTGTTAAAAAGTCAAGTTTTTTGTCGAAAATTCAACTATTGGTAGAAAGTTAAACTGCTTTGATAAAAATTCATTTTATTGGTTGAAAATGTAAAGAAAAATCATATTTTTTTGTTTGAAAATTACTTTTCTTAACTGAAAATTTACCTATTCCATTTTTGGCTGAATATCGATCATTTTTAGTTGAGAATTCAACTATTACATTTTTCGTTGGAAATTCATCTTTTTTGTTGAAAATGGCACTACTTGTTCAAAATTCATTCTATTGGTTGAAAATGTAAATATTGTATTTAAAATTGATAGTTTTTAGTTGAAAATTTAATTATTTGCTTGAATATTTAGCAAATTGGTTGGCATTTTTTTCTCAAGCTTTTTTCATTGAAAATCAAACTTTTGTTATTGAAATATTAAGTATTACATTGTTGTGGTTGAGGATTAATCTTTTTGGTTCAAATATCAACTATAATATTTTTTGTTTAAAATTCATCCTTTTTGGATGAATTCAACATTTTCAACAAAAGACTTGAATTTTCGACCAAGAAAATATTTTTTTTCTACAAAAAAAAAAAACAAATTTTAATGTACTACAAAAATTGTTAACCAAATAGTTGAATTTCTAAACTAAAAAAAAAAAATTTACAGCACAAATGGAGATGTTAAATTTTAACTTGAAAATTTTAATTTTAAATATAAAAAAGACTAATACTTTACAAAACGGTTCCATTTTCAACCCGAGAATCGGAAATTAAAACAAGAAATTTAATTTTCAACGAAGTAGTTAAATTTTCAGTAAAAAAAAAATTAAATTTTGTAAACCAAAAAAGATGAATTTACAATAAAAAATATAATAAATGCTATTTTAACAAAAAACATTTTAATCAGCAAAATAGTTGATTCCTCAACCAAAAAATTTTATTTTCTACAAAAAAAAAGTTGTCAACAAAAAGATTAATTTTCTTTCATAAAAGAGGAACTTTGAACCAAATAGTTAAATTTTCAGTCTAAAAAATACCACTTTTCTACCAACTTGTTGAATTTGCAAGCCAAAAGGACGAATTTTCTACAGACAAATTTTTTGGATCCGCCCTGGAATGTATTTTGTGTAGAAAAAATATTAAACATGATATTTTTGTGTGCAATGTTTTAACAATATTTTCATAATAAATTAATGACTATTTATTTCTATGTAGGATACATTCTGCGAAGAAAATATTTTGTGTGTGAAAAATATAAAAATATTTAATTCTGTGTAGGGTATATTCTGTGTAGAAAATATTATGTGTAGGAGAAATATAATCAGTATAGGGGAAACCTCTCTACAGTGTATAGTGCAACCTACAGTGGATAATCATTAGAATTAAAATAAAAATTAATTATTTTTCTCTTATTTGTGCTCTTGATTAATGATTATCCACTGTAGATTGCATTATCCACTGTAGGGAGGTTTCCCCTACTTTGAGTACAATATATTCCGTGTACAATATATTTTTGTAGGAATGGGTGCTACTCAAAAAAACGTGATATTTTAATAGTTCCATTTAAACATTCCCTCCTGTCAGTTGAATAAAGATGCGACAGTTTTGGTGCACGCAGGTTGTATAAAATTGGTTGTGCGTTGTTACATAGAAGCTTTCGCAGTATTTTTTGCTTTTTAAACTTTTCCTACGAAAATATGAATTTTTGGAAAGATTGAAAAGCAGATGATTGACGAGTTACAGCTTCGTACTATGCACTCTGTGTTGTGAATGGTATTTACCTATAAGCGCTAATGAAAGAATAATACAATAATAACAATAATATATGAATTTAATATATATATATTATATAAATATATATATTTATATAGCCAAGGCATCGTAATATATTATCTGTAAGCAAAGACAATTTTTTATATACATGATAACAATGGCTGAAACGCAATGATATAATATTTATCTATATAATTATTATAGCGAAGTTTTTAGGTAGTTCCTTTGTTGGAAAACTTGTTATTGTTTCATTTTTTTTCACTTTTTTTATGTGTTTTTTTCGTTTTAGCTCCAAGTTTGTTGTTAGGAAACGAATTTTTAGTCGGAAGGAGAATTTTAATTTCTGGCAATATCGGGTTGAAAATCAACTGACAAAGTGAAATGTGACTAAAAAGCAAATTATTCTTGTAACAAATGAATCAGTGCAGTAGTCGAGTGTAGATTCTTACAATTAGAACTATCTCATACACTATCATACAAAGTATCTGCTCCTTATTTAAAATAAGTTACAAATTATCAACAATATCAATTTTGAATTTTTGAAATTTCATTAGTTTTTCTTTTTACAGTATTAAATTATTTATGTTAGCTTAAGTTTCTATTTGAAATTTCAAAACTTTACTAATTCTCAAGTCGATTTATCTGATTTAAAACAGCATTTTTTTCCTTCTCCCTTCAACAATACAGTAGCAGCAGTACACCTAAATTTGGCTCAAATTGTTCAAAAACATTTTTTTAAATTTTAAATAAAAAGGGGTAATAATTTTTTTTAATTCGGTAGTTTGTAAAATAATCAGGATAATGAACTTTTTATTGTTTATTCTAATGTCGGGTTTCTCATTGGTTGAATATTCGCAGAATGAAATATTTAAAAAAATAATTTTGGAAGAGGAACTTTTTTGTAGAACTTTTCGACAAGAAATATTTTGCTTTTAAGGTAGTTGTGATACAAATCAGGCCTATAAAAAAAAGTTTCTATGATTTCAAGAATTAAAATGATGTGATCAATCATGTCTTATGAAAGAAAAAACATTTTTTTACGAAAAAAGCATTAAACATACGATTTTTTTTTAATTATAGTTTTTGTAATTGATTGTATATCATTAAGCTATTTCCCTTTCGGCGAGCCTCTAGGGGTAAGCGTGACACTACCCGATTCGGGTAGTGTTTTTTAGGTGGATTTGTAGTAAATGGGCTCACCACACCCACGACCGCCAACAGCAACGCAGTAGTATCAGACGGTCACCCATCCAAGTACTAACCGCGCCCAACACTGCTTAACTTCAGTGATCTAACGGGAACTGGTGCTTCCAGCGTGGTATGGCCGTTGGCAAATATAATAATAAATTTATATCAATAAATAAATAAATAAATTTAATAAATTTATATATTAATAAATTTAATATATATTAAATATTGTAATTGAATAAATCTTTTCCCTATCTTTTTCGGAAAACTATGCCCTGAAACTCTACTATTTCCAATTTTGAAAATAAGTAAATAATCTTCGAATATAGTTATTTGTTTAAAAATGGTATCTTCTTCAAAAAATATTTTAACGATTTCAGCCATAGAAAAATTACTTTCAAAATTGGAAACGGTAGAGTTGTAGACAAGTTTTTCCCCGAAAAAAGGGCCATCATTTATTGAAATTAAATCATTTTTCTAAAATTGATAAGAAGCGATAACAGGTACAAATTCAATTGCAAAAAGCATTGTTAAAATAAACCTTTTTAATAAGTTTAACAATTTTTTCATTAAAGATCATTGTTTTTATTTAAAATTACATCAACCAAAAACAGTTGCATTTTCAATGAAATAGATGAATATTTTTAAGCCAAACAGACACATTTTTTAGAAGACAGTTGAATTTTCAGCAATATGTTTGCTTCGACCAAAAAAGATAAATATTCTACTAAAAGATAAATTTCCAATTCAAAATTACGATTTTTTTTTAATTGTTAAGGCGCGATAGTAAGTAAAAATTCAATTTCAAAAAGTTGAATTTTCAACAATATCTTTGTTTCAACCAAGAAAAATAAATTTTTATCCAACAAATATGAATATAAAAAAAATGAATGTTCAAGAAAACTGTTAATTTTCGACAAAAAAAAGGTGATTGTCTTCAAAATAGTTGAATTTTCTAGAAAATAATTAAATTTTCAACCAAATAGTTGAATTTGAAAAAAAAATTGATGAATTTGGAACCAAAAATATAGCAGTAGACTTTTCAATTTAAAATAATTAATTTCCAACAAAAAAAAGATGACTTTTTTACCAAAAGATGAATTTTCAATTCACAAGGACGGTTTTTCGAAAATTATAAAAAGAGATAGTAAGAAAAAAATCAGTTGCAAAAGCGTCGTTAAAATAAACTGTTTATGTAAAATTTAACATTTTTTTCGTAAATTTTTTTTTTTTACTTCAAGTTACATCAGCAGTAATATTATTTTAATTCTTAAAATCATAGAAAAATTATTTTTGCAATGATCTGATTTTTGGCATATTCGTATCTCGCCTACTTAAAAAAAAATTGAGCCAAATTTGAATATTTTTCAAACTACCTATTCAAAAATAAAATCGCGGGAAAGGAAGGGTCAAAATATTAAAATAAATTTAGAAAAAAAAAACATCTTGAACAATCATAAACTCAAAAAAAAGTCAACTTGTGTAACAGAATTTGTTGAAAGAATGGACTTTTTTTTGGTTT
>CAKNWT010237536.1:0-15401 GCA_932066315.1 Andricus coriarius
ATTCGCGATAGATGGCGCTGCAATTGCGAAAAATGAAATTGTTGACATTACTTTTAGCTCTACCCAGGAATAACGACGCGGACGTAGTAGTTGTCTATTCCCTTCGGGGTGCTTAATTTCGGTGAGTCCCCTTGCCTCTCACCATCCATCGGGGTGCTTAATTTCGGTGAGTCCCCTTGCCTCTCACCACAGGGATGCTTGATTTCGATTAATTATTTTACAATAAGTGCTCAAAATGGTGTCCTCGCACTTCGATGCACTTGTTAATCCGAGCTTTGAAACATTCCACACAACTGCGAATTGTGTCTGGTGATATTTGTGCACAAGCAGACCTGATTCGCTCGATCATGTTATCACGAGTTGTGGGCACTTCTTGATAGACGCGATTCTTTAGATAACCCCACAAATAGAAATCCGGCGCGGTAAGATCTGGCGATCTGGCAGGCCAATTTACTGGACCTCCTCTACCGATCCATCGTCCATTGAATTCGCGATTGAGTACTTCCCTCGCGATTGCCGCATAATGTGCTGGACAACCGTCATGTTGAAACCACATGTTGTGTCGCACTTCCAAGCTTAGGTCTTCCAGCAATATTGGAAGTTGATTTTCTAAAAAGTTACGATATTTTTCACCGTTCAAATTTCCATCAATAAAATACGGACCGATAAGTTGATCTCCAATTATTCCACACCAAACGTTCACGGACCATGGACGCTGATGCTCAACTTCACGCAACCAATGTGGATTTTCTACACTCCAATAATGCATGCTGTGCCGATTAACGTTACCATGGTTTGTGAAAGACAACCTTCCTAATGAATAAACGTTAAGCACGGACAGACGCGGTTATCGCTCGGCCGGAATGACGTCGAGGATTGTAGACAGTGGAGACTCGATGATATGTAATGTCTACATCCAAAATCGACTGTCGTCAACCAACTGCATTCAGGAATGGTTTTCGACAGTTTTATCACATTTACTGTCCCGTTGCCAAAAGTTCAAGCACCCCGATGAATGGTGAGAGGCAAGGGGACTCACCGAAATTAAGCACCCCGAAGGGAATAGACAACTACTACGTCCGCGTCGTTATTCCTGGGTAGAGCTAAAAGTAATGTCAACAATTTCATTTTTCGCAATTGCAGCGCCATCTATCGCGAATCGAAACAAATTTTCCGAATAAAACTTACGTATTTTGTAAAGGAGAATCTGAATCTGTGATAAAAAATTGGGGTTGCCATTTGAAATTACAAAGTTACCCCCACCCCTGCCTCCTGTGAGGGTGGGGGTGGGGTAAATTTTAACAAATCTTTTTTCCCCCTCGAAAATAAAAAGTTTTTATTCCAGACATTTTTTCCGTAGGATGCGTATTTTTTGAGATATTTCGTTGTCTCAAGTTAAAAAAAACACCCTGTATATATGTCTGTGTATATATATATATATGTGTGTGTGTGTGTGTGTGTGTAAGTATGTATATATATATATATATATATCCGAAAAATGTCCAGGGATGGTCCCCAAGGAATAACCCCTAAGCGGAGGCATACCAACCGTGCCGAAAGCTGAATGGGACCTGGGTGAGATGTCTTAAACGGTGATTCTGGGATACCGGGCGACCTCTCAGAGTGGACGAATCAACTCAAGGATGACTTGCTAGATTGCTACGATGCCAGCATTATCCCTGTTCACCGACGATTTATGGCGCGTAAGCATACTCTGTGGTGCCAAAGACACCCAGAGCTTCAGCACGTTTCGATTCAATCGTTGCAAAATCAGCGTGTCTACCTCTGGAAAAATTGTTGTCGGGTGCTCTGCACGTACGACATTAAGACCAACTGCCGAAAGCAGGCACCTTTTGAGAGATGATCACGATTTCAGGACAAGAAGAAACATTAACGTACCTCCCTTCGTGGAGAAATCTCGCAAGAGTCCGACCTCTGGACCATCAATTGCTCAGTTTATAGTGCTGCGAGAGCTTTGACTGATTCAAATCGAAGGCTCGTACCCAAGATGGAACAAAAGACCAAAAGACGCTTGCATCAACTGAACAAGAAGATTGGATGGGCAAGACAGAATGCGTCCCGTGTTCAATGTGTGATTGACTTCATAACATCTGGTAGACCGTTCATGGAAAGGGTTCGAAAGTTCGCCCAAGTACTGAGGATCTTGAATCACACACTAAACAAGTCAAAGCTGCTGAAAATCAAGCAGTGTATTGTTGAAAAAATACGGCTGTTATCTGACGCAAGGAGGAAAATACAGAAGACGGAGAGATGGATCAGAGAGAATCAAACTTTCTCCCTGACCCATCTCGCCTGTTCAGTGATCACCTTCTTTTTGTCAAAAATCCACCCAAGCCCAACGAGGTAGAGACTTTTTGGAGAGAGGTATACAAGATCCCGAAAACACTAAAGTTGAAAAAAGATACTGGCAATATCATCCGCTTTAAGGAATTTCGCGACAGCCTCATAAAGTCTGAGGAGGAATGTCCATCAAACACTGCCCAAGAGGTGAAAAAAGCACTTAGAGGCACGAAGAACTTTTCCGGTGCTGGATCAGATTGTATCAAGAACTTCTGGTGGAAGAACTTTACTTCTACACACCAACATTTGGCCCGCATATTCACCTTATATTAAAAGTCGGAGACGCCCATTCCTCAGTGGCTGGTGTTAGGACGCACTATACTCCTACCGAAAAAAGGCAAATTGTCCAACTCAGAGAATTACAGGCCAATGAGTTATTTGAACAAACTGTATAAGATCTTTACATCTGTCCCAAACAACACGATTGTTGGGCGAATTGAGCCTGTGTGGCGTGAGATGTACGAACAGCGTGGCTCGAAAAAAGGTGTAGCAGGCTGTCGAGAGAACCTGCTAATTGACAGGTGTGTCTGTAAAGACGCTGCAGCCCATCAACGCTTCCTGTCAAAGGCCTGTATTGACTACTGGAAAGCTTTCGATTCAACCTCGCATAGACTTATCATCTGTCTCTTGGAAAGCTTGAAGGTGCATCTACACATAGTGAGATGCATGGTGAGATGATCCCTCTCTTTGGAAAACAAGATTTGCTATCTCATCTGGAAATTATCGTGTGACAACGAACATCACCTTCCAAATGTGCGTCTTTCAAGGCGATACCATGAGCCCTTGGCTTTTTTGCATCTCACTTCTGCCTGTATCTCTCGCACTACGAAATTCTTCTTGAAACCTGTATTGCGACACTAACCAGCGCGAGCATAAGGTCACTCATGTATTTTATGTGGATGACCTGAAACTCGATGCCTCTGGTAAAGGCAAACTTGAAACCGCCATAAATATCGTCAAGGAGTACACAGGAGAGATTGGGATGGACTTTCGATTATATAAATGTGCTGAAATTCATCTGAAGAACGGAAACATTGTTGGCGTTCCCAAGGACCCTGAGCTTATGGATATGAGTGTTATCAGACATCTTAACACTGAAGAGACCTATACATACCTGGGCGTGCCTCACAGCCCCATTTAGGACGTAACCTCAGTAAAGGAGTCTCTCCGAAGCAGATACAAGCATGTTCTTCGACAGATTTGGTCATCCAATCTGTCGGCGTTGAACAAGGTATCTGCGAATAACATGCTTGCCATCCTGGTTCTACTCTACTCGTTTGTGGTGGTTCAATGAACGCTTCTTCTGCAAGCCGATGTTACGTCCTGAATGCAGCGTTGGGGCACGACTAGGTCTAGGTCTCTCCAGTAACAGGATGTCTAATAACACTAATATCCACAAGATCACGGTCATCGGAAACGCCAATAATCTTTCCTTTCTTTAGCTGAAATTTGTCACACTTGTCCAATCAAAAGTCCATACAAATTTCTCCTGTGTACTTCTTGTTCGTTGTCACACGATAATTTCCAGACATTTCATTTCAGACGTTTCGTATTCAGTGTGTGATTGATTACACAACATCCGGTAGACCGTTTACAGAAAGGGTTCGATAGTTTGCCCAAGAACTGAGAATCTACATTCACACGCTGAACAAGTCAAAGCTGCTGACAATCAAGCAACATATTGTTGACAAAATACGGGTGTTGTCTGACGCAAGGAGAAGAATATAGAAGATGAAGAGGTGGGTCAAGGAGAATTAACAGTTTCTCGCTGAACTATCGTGCCTCTTCAGCGATCTCCCTGTTTCTGTCAAAAATCCACCCAAGCTCAATGAGGTAGAAACTTTTTGGAGAGAGGTATACAAGATCCCGAAAACACTGGAATTGAAAAAAGACAGCATAAGGTCACTTATGTATTCTATATGGATGACCTAAAGATCTATGATTCTGATGCAAGCAAACTTCGAACTGCTATAAATATCGTCAAGAAGTACATAGGAGAGATTGAGATGGACTTTGGATTGGATAAATGTGCCAAAATTTATCAGAAGGAAGGAAAGATTGTTGGTGTACCCAAACCCCCTGAGCTTGTGAATAAAAGTTTTATTATACATATTAACACTTGAGAGGACTATACATACCTGGGCGTGCCTCATTGCCGTATTCAGGACGTAACATCAGGCTTCGAACAAGGTATCTGCGACTAACATGCTTACCGTCCCCGTTCTTTTGTACTTGTTGGAGGTGGTTCACTGGACGAAGAACAAACTTACGGCCCTTGATATCACCACACGTAAGATCATGCATATGCATAAAAGCTTACATATTAATTCGTCTGTTCCGCGATTATACATCTTACGCCGTCAAGACGGATGCGGACTTCTGAATCCCCAATGTTTTCATAACCGAATTGTTCTAAGTACAGCTTACATCGTTGCAAATGGAAAAGATCCACTCCTGAACATGGTTAGTAATCACGAGATGATTGGCAAAGAAGCGTTCCTTTACAAAGCCGCGGAGCAGGTTGCTGAGACCCTTGTCTTGAATTTTAACATCAGAATTGAGAAAAGTGCATTACTGCATTTAGATGCTTCACTTATGTAAGCCGAAGTGAAGAAAGCAGAAGTTGAAAATATCCACCAAGAGGTACTCGACAAGAAAATGCACGGGAATTTTCACAGGAATGTAGAAAAACAGTCCGTGCCGGAGGAGCAAACTTTTGCTTTTCTCAGATCATCAGGGCTTAATTTAGGAGTCGAAGGTTTTGTTGTCGCATGCCAGGATGGTGTCATTTGCACCTTAGTATACCGTGACCGCATTTTATGCCAAGAAGTTCCCAGCGATAGGTGCAGAGCGTGTCATGTACACGCAGTGTACCTAGAACACATACTATTTGGGTGTCCTATCCATGAGGGAACAACGTATATCTACAGGCATAATGCGGCCCTAAGAGTGTTATATTACTATCGTTGTCGCTCTTACGATGTTGGCCGCGACCCTGCCTTGCCGAACGCTCTAAGGGATATAGAGTCAATTGTCCAAAACGAAAAGAGTTAAATTTTCTGGAACTACGTCTTTCGGTCAGCAGTCTCCGTTGCTCACTCGAGGCCTGACATTGTTCTCCAAGACTGCGAGAAACGAACCATATTCGATCTTGAAAGGGAGTTGCAACGAATGTACCCAAAATATTGGGTTAAAGTAATTGTCCTTGTGATCGGTGCTCTCGGAGGTGCGAAACTATCATACGAGGGCTTCGCCAGCTTTTCGTCGTAATTTCATCATGCCATTCATCTCGCGGTAGTAAGACGTGAATATAAGAGTGATTTACCTGCGGTGGTTTTTTAACCTTTTTTTTTAAAAAAAAAAAAAAAATATATATATATATGATGGTCAGGAAACACGAAGAAGTGGGCAAAGGTGCAATGGGGCGTTCCTCCACAACGCAGTTGAGGAGGCTGCTGAAACACTCGGCCTTGACTTCAATATCAGGGATGAGCAAAATGCATTAAATCTGATTCATCTCGAGTACTCACTCCTGAAGGCCCGAATTAAGAATGCACAGGAGAAAAACTTCCGCGAACAGCTCCACGAGAAGAAGATGCACGGCATCTTCCACAGAAATGTGGAGGATCTGTCGATGTCGTAGGGGCTAACGTTTGCTTTCCTTACATCACCCGGATTGAAGTCAGACACGGAGGGTTTCATTTCGGCATGTCAGGACAGTGTTATTTCCACTCTAGCATACCGTCGCCACATTTTGAGCCAAGACATTCCCGATGATAGCTGCATAGCGTGTCATGCACACCCTGAGCATCTAGGACACATACCATCTGGCTTTTTTTTTAAATTAAATTTATTCAGAAAAAAAAAATCTACTCCTTTCACTCCGCTAAGATTCGAACACCAGGTCAACCGGTTTCCGGTCAGGTACTTTAACCACTGCGCTACTACAGAGATCAGAGGAAGGATCCATTTTCTGAAACACGCTTTATTTTGCAAGTATGTAATATACAAATCAATTTTTAATCGAAATCTGTATTATCATCGGAGATATGGTAACGGATCGATCAAAAGAAAAATCATTTCACACACACTTTGCAAATGGAAATCTACAATATTGATGAAAGTTATATCCTCTAATACAGAAAATATTTTAACGTCATCTCAGACTAGATGGAGCTATAAATTTGAAATTTTTGAAATTAAATTTATTCAGAAAAAAGATCTATTTCTTTCACTCCGCTGGGATTCGAACACCAGGTCAACTGTTTTGCGGTCATGTGCTCTAACCACTGAGCTACTAGAGAGATCAGAGAAAGAATCCTTTTTTTTGAACATGCTTTATTTTGCAAGATGTAATATACAAAACAATTTTTAATAGAAATCAGTTGACGTGGTGTTCGAGTCCCAGCGAAGTGAAAGGAGTAGATCTTTTTTCTCAATTAATTTAATTATAAACATTTTAAATTTATAGCTCCATCTAGTCTGAGATGACGCTAAAATATTTTCTGTATAAGAGGATATAACTTTGATCGATATCACAGCCCCACAAAAAAAAGTAGGTTGTCCGACGGACCAGAGTAGTCACATCCTATGGATTTTGGGTCGCTGAATCCGAATCCAAGGTCAGAATTCCGCCATCACCCTCAGGTTTTTTTCTAACCTCAAAAAACCGTTTTTTGCTGTTTTTGCATTTAAAAGTATGTAACAAAAAAACCCGTGTTTTTTTTTAATTTAGACTACAAATTCGGATTCAGCGGCGAAAAAGACGTAGAAATGGTCTCTTATGGTCCGTTGGGCCCAATATTTTGCGGTGGGGGAGAGGCTGCACAGAGAACAATACCGTGAAACCTTGCCGAAACAAATTTGATGTTTCGCCAAACCAGAGTAGTGACATCCTATGGATTTCGAGTCGCTGAATCCGAATCCGCACTCCGAATTCTAAAATTAGCTTTTTTTCACTTCCTAAACTCAAAAAAATTGTTTTCGTGTTGACATTTTTGATGATAGAAAACATGTTATCAAAGAATACAAAGTTGTTCGGAAATTCTGACAGAGAATGAACATTTACCGGTTCGAAGTACATAGAAATAGTATATTTCGACAACGCCGACAACCAGCACCGTGGCCCAGAAGAGCGGGAGGGGCCCAGAGGAAATCCCAAGGGGGGGTAGCTAAGCCTATGAAGAGGTACAACCCTTGACGGTGGTGGTGGTGGACACGAGCTACCCTGACTCACTGATTACTGCGGAGCAGTTTGAGCTCTTCAGGGAGGCCACCTGGAAGGCGCTCGAAAGAGCGTCCCAGATCAATGGCCAAAATTCGAGACTTCCTTCTGTAGGGGAGGGGTCTTCGTATTTGTCGCAGCCAGCCCAGCGGCTAAAGATAGGCTACATAATAAAGTGAACGAGACAAGGCCCTGGGAAGGTGCAGGCCTAAAAGTATGTGGGGCTGAGTTGCTCCAAAAGATGGTGTGGGCTACTGCCTGGTTCCCAGGTAAGCTGGAATTACCCGTCTGTGCACTGATAGAAATGGTAATATTGATTTAACCATATGATCGTGGGTTAAAAAATTACGAGGATATTTATAATATAATACGTGCACTTCAATCATAAAGAGTACGAAATGCACTTACTGAAATGTGGTAAATACAAGTTATTTATATTTGTGGTACAAAACATTAATATATGTTTTGCTATTGTATTAAATGTGTTATTCTATTAAACACTTGCCTGAGGGAACTATCTCTGAAATGTGTCGCTTAGCAATACCCTCTGTATGACTGATTTACCTGACTCGCTTTGTTTTGTTTACAACAGGCGCATCTTGATCGCGCCTGCGCGTCTACTTTCGTAAGCAACAAGAATCGGATGGCCAAAACAGACATCCTATATGGCTGTATCTATACCAGCAATAAAATAGGGTTAATCTAATCATAAATATCGTTGGACCACCTATTCATTTCTATCAGTGTGGTCCTTCGAAGATTGGAGGGATTCAACCTTTCACTCAGGACATCGTCCTGGCGAATCGTCTGGCACGATCGGCCTCAAGAAGAAGACAAAGCGGAAGGTACCAAGGTACCAGGGATAGGAGGAGCCTGTGGGAACACAGGAAGACCGGGAGCAGACCAAAAATGACTGCTACTGGCCTAACCATTACCCAAATTAACTTGCATCACAGTAAAGGCGCCTCTGCGGTTCCACAGAGGGGTATAGCTGCGGGGCACATAGCTATCTCGCTAATCCGGGAACCTTGGTTAGTTCGACATACCATAAGGGAATTAGGGGGGGGAGGGTGTCAGCATTGTGGAAATAGACAATTTCTATGTAATTCGAACCGCTAAATGTTCATTCTCTGTCAGAATTTTCGAACAAGTTTGTATTCTTTGATAACATGTTTTCTATCACCAAAAAAGTCAACACGAAAACAATGTTTTTGAGGTTAGGAAGTGAAAAAAAGCTAATTTGAGAATTCTGAGTTCAAATTCGGATTCAGCGACTCGAAATCCATAGGATGTCACTACTCTGGTTTGGCGAAACATCAAATTTGTTTCGGCAAGGTTTTACGGTATTGTTCTCTGTGCAGCCCCTCCCCCACCGCAAAGTATTGGGCCCAACGGACCATAAGAGACCATTGCTATGTATTTTTCGCCGCTGAATCCGAATTTGTGGTTTAAATTTAAAAAAAAAACACGGGCTTTTTTTGTTAAATACTTTTCAATGCAAAAACAGCCAAAAAAACGACGTTTTTTGAGGTTAGAAAAAAACCTGAGGGTGATGGCGGGATTCTGACCTTGGATTCGGATTCAGCGATCCAAAATCCATAGGATGTGACTACTCTTGTCCGTCGGACGACCTACTTTTTTTTGTGGGGCTGTGTATTTTAGATTTCTATTTTCACAGTGTGTGTGAAATGATTTCTCTCCTGATCGATCCGTTAACATATCTCCGATGATAATACAGATTTGTATTACTATCTGGCAGTGCAACTGATGCGGGAACGACCTACATCCGAAGGCACAATGCGGCATCAAGAGTACTTTATTACAATCTCTGTCACTCTTACGGCATCAGCCCAAATACTGCTTCGCTAAACGCTCCTAGGGAAATAGAGTCAATTTTCGAGAATGAGAAGTGTCGGATATAGTGGAACTTCATATTCTCGACAATTGTTTCTGTTGCAGACTCGAGGCGTGACATACTTCCTCTCGACTTCGAGAAACAAACCATGTTCGTTATCGAATTTTCGGCACCAGCTGACAAAAACATCATAGCCAAGGAAAATAAAAAGAAAGAGTGGTATAAAGACCTTATAAGGGAGTTGCGACGGTTATACCCGGAATATTCTGTTAAGCTAATCGTCCTGATCTTCGGCATTTTTGAAGGTGCCAAGGTTTTATTGATTAATAGCCTGAAAAGCATCCCTGCATGACAATAAAATGCTGGGACACTTACGGGGAAAATGCAGTAGGCGGTCGTCCTTGGGTCACTCCGTGTCCTTACGGTGCACGAGACTTTTGCCGGATCATCGTATTGAATTCGTCGCAGAATGTAATCACCTATCTCACGGTCGTGAGACGTGGTTACAGCTGAAATTTTACCGCGATTTCGCTGAGAGCGGTAATTATCCTTATGACAAACTTTTAACTATATACAGGGTGTCCCACTAATCAAGGTACGGTTTTATATTTTTGAATTTCTCATAAAAAATCAAGTCAAAAATAACTAAAAATTTGTTGTAAAGATAATAATTATTGTGTAAGTAACGATTAAAGATTAACCAATTAGAAGCTCGCGTTTGATGGACAAAAGTGGATGTGGCACTGACAAGATTGTGTGCGCAAAAAACCTGAGGACGTGTAATTTCAAATTTGCAGGAAGTTGTGAATGTCATTGGTTCTACTTCACACGTTGAATTAGTTTAACTTCCTTCGAGTATTTTAAATTCTGTAGCATTCAAACGAATTTTTAGAATTCATTTGTACTCCTTTGAATTATTTAAATAATACATTTCTTATTGTATTACCTAATAGAAAAACTACCAAAAATACTTTTGAAATATCAATTTAATACATGCAACCCGATGTGATGCATTATTTTCTGAAAATCGTTAGAAGTGTAAATAATTTTCCACTTCGATATCAAAATGATAAATAAATTTTAAAACATTAATTCTAATTATGCTGCCTGAAAACATGCATTATTTTCAGAAAATCGTGAATTTGAATTTTACAGAATTCAAAATATTCGAAGGGAGTTAAAATAATTTAACATAAATAAAAATTCAATGATGTCGTGAGAATTTAGCCAATTAGAACAGTTTAAAGAGCTCACGAAATTTCAAAAGAATTCTGAGAATCCATAGAATTAATAATAATTCAGAGAATCCATAGAATTCATTAGAATTCAGAGAATCCATAGAATTCATAAGAATTCAGAGAATCCATAGAATTCATAAAAATTCAGAGAATCCACAGAATTTATAAGAATTCAGAGAACTCAGTAAAATTCAGAGAATTCAGAAAACTTTAGAAAATTTAGACAAATTCAGAGAATTTAGAGAATTAAGGGAAATTCAAGTAATTGAGAAGAATTCAAAAAATACAAAAGGCTTGGAGACATTAAAAATAATTCATGGTGTGTTGTAAAGATATCAAGAGAATTAGAATAAATGTTTAAAGAATTTAAAGAAGTACAAGTGAATTCTAAGAATTTGTTTGAATGCTACAGAATTTAAAATACTCGAAGGAAGTTAAAATAATTCAACGTGTGAAGTAGAACCAATGACATTCACAACTTCCTGCAAATTTTAAATTAGTGAAGACAACCGAAGAGAAGTTTCTACTCTTACGTAAAACTCTTATCTATTCCTAAAAAGAGGAAAAAAATCAGTACAGTTACCAACCAATTAATTATCGAATTGAATTATTGAAACTTCTCTTCGCTTTGTGTACATAATAATGCATTACTTCCTCTGTCATGATTGAAATTTATGGTTTAAAAATTCTTTGAGTAGTTTTTTGGTGAGAAATACAAAAAAAAAACGTTATTATCGAAACTTACGCCTCGCTTTCAGAAAATAATGCTTCCAGTCGCAGTTTTGAAATTCATAATTTTGAAGTTTTTTGGGTAGTTTTTTAATAGGAAAAGAAAATAGAGAGGTGAGAAATTTTCACTTTGACGACAGACTCTTATCAATTAAAAAAAGGCTAAAAGTCAGCAAGGCTGCAAATTAATGAAATTTCTCCGGGCTTTCTGAAAATAATGCATTTCTTCCGATGCACGATTGGACTAGAAGCTTGAAAGGGTTTTTGGGTAGTTTTTCTATTAAAGAAGGCAACGAAGGGAGTCGAATTATGACGTTAAATACTCAAGTGCTTTTAAAAAATGACAAAGTGTTTAAAAATTACGAAACTCGTTATTATCACGGGAAATAAAGTACTAAAATCGATCACGGGATTAAAGTGAGAGTTTCCAAACTTTTTGGGGTAGTTTTTTGATTTCCGAAGCCAAGAATGTGAATCTAATTCAGACTGTAAAGACACGTGTGGATTAAAAAAAATTCTAGGTGCTTATAAGTTGCGATTGAGTATGTATAAATAATTTTTTTTATGTTAGGTATCAAAAATTGTATAAAAAATTTCCAAAATACTTTTTTTTGTAGAATTTTCATCCTGGTCGACTCCGTTTGACGACGGTTTTAATTAGGCTCGCTAATTAGTGAAAACAATTTAAATTAAAATAAAACGTGTATAAAACATATATAAAATAAGGCCATGTTCAAATTTGTCTAAAAATACACTGAATTTCACTAAACTTAAAAAATCTGTCTATTTTTCACTTGAAAGTTCAGTGATCTGTCTTTTATATTAAGTTATAAGGTATAGTATACTAAATAATGATCTTGTGGAAATAATTTTAGTGAAGTCTTTATTTTGCTTTTACATAAATATTTAATAGACTGAAAAGACTACTTTTCATCAAGTTTACAATTTTCACATCCATTTATTTTTTATAGTCTAAACCTTATATGTGAATATTATATGCAAATTCATACATTTAACCTTGTACAAAAAATATTTCAGAGGTTTTTCTGTGCATTTTAATTTCAAAGGTGAAGTGAATTTTTAGAACTACCTCTATTTCCACGGTTTTCATGGTTTCTTTAGAAAACTATCGCTTTCACATTAAAATATTCTACAGAGAAATGATGTATTTCATAAAAATACAACTTTTTTAGTACAAAATGTTTTGATGAAGTCATCATTTTTCGAAAGAATCGAACAAAAATGCAAATCACACTTATTTTTCTTGATTTTGGTAAAAATGAACTATACCTTGAAAACTATACATTTCAGAATAAAATTTTGTACACAAAATATTTAGATCTCAGTCAATTTTTGATTTATTCTACAAATTTTTTTTTCATATAATCAATACTTTAAGAGTGGCAATGGTTTTCACGGTAAAAATAAAAATTTGCTTGTAGTTTTCTGGATCCACGCTGTGCACAAACGACTTCGATGTTTTGGATCATTATCTTCCGAGGATCCAATTCTTCGTTTCTGTTCCAAAACACTTCTTGGCAGACCTCAAAAAACCTCTCTGATCAATTTTGATCATTCTTACTTCGTTTAGATTTTCAGTAAAGAGGACTAACGTTTTATGAAGAGGAAACTTGAGGGAAATGGTGCATTCACTGTCAAATAGTTATCACGACGTCTTCGAGAAATCTGGTAGTCATTTTCTCCAATGTATGCAGAAAGATTGGTTGAAAGCAGGCCCAAACGATGTCAAGCAATAAGCGACAATACTGGAGATTGGACAATTTACGAGGTAGTTGCGCATTAGTGTATAAAAAGTAATTTTTCCCCCTAGAGTCTCTTTTTAATTACAATAATTTAATTTGCAGATATAAGCGCCACGTTCTTGTGGGATGGACTGTACATATGCATATAAATTATTATATTGAAGAAATATCAATTGCCAGGGAAGCGGGCTCGGATCAAGTGTCAAGGCACCTTTCAAAATGTCAGACTGCAGCATGTTCATTCGCGGTAAGCCAGATTACGATTACACACTCCTACCCCTTCCCATTTGAATAAATTTTTAAATTTAATCAAAAATTAGAAAAACTACATTGCAGGATAAGATGTGTAATTTATTAAGAAAAACTTTTTTGTGGGCGAAATTTTTCACTAAAATGCATACTTTTCAAGTTATAGTTTCTTTTTGACCAAAATCATGAAAAATCGGCGCAATTTTTATTTTCGGTGAATCTTGTCGAAAATTAATTAGTGCAGAAAAAAATATGTGCACAAAAAAGTTGTTTTTTAATGAAATACACCATTTCTCTGTAAAATATTTTTATATAAATTAATTGTACTTCAGAAAGTAAAACGCACAGAAAACCTCGGAGGCTTTTTTTGTACAAGGTTGAATGTATGAATTTGCATATTATATTCACATAAATAGATTGGATTATAGCAATTGAATCCATGTGAAAATGGTAAATACAATATGTAAATATACGCCGTAAGAAGACTTCGCTGCCTCGGTACATACGATATTTTATTTAATAATAGTATGGTTTCCGAGTTTTCTCATGATATTACGTCTCAGGTTTGAGGTTAGTTTAAAGGTAAAAGTCGCGCAGAATCGTGCGTGTGGATCAAGGTGGCGAACGCGCATTTCCTACTACTTTTCCGCCTACACTGAGAGACTTTTTGTTATAATAAATGATAAAAATGAATGAGAATTTAGTATAATATCGTTCCAAAATAGGGGAAACAGGGTTTGCGTATCAAAAATTAATATAATGGTTTTCAGCCGGCAAAATTAATATTTTTGTTTGAAAAAAATGGAAAGGTTGTTGCAATAACTCTTATAAAACTTGCGAGAATTTAAAATTCACTATATCAAAGTTGACAAGCGAGGTTAAAACGATAGTAATACATTTTATTCTAAAGAGTGAAAACATCTATTGAAGTTGTCATACAAAGCATATGAAAATTTTAAACGACTATATGAAAAATAAAAAAAGATTTAACCTTAAGTAGGAGGAACTAAATACAAAAATTAAATACAAATAAATACGGAAACACACACACAATTATTATTTTCATTATTATATATACCTTATTTATTCACAACATACATAATCGCACGCTTAATCGCTATGAAAAATCGGAACGCTGCGGCGAGATTCGAACCTAACTTACCTAAAATACTAACGCATTTTATCCCTGACAACTAAACCCCACGACTAACTTACATTATGGAATATTTGGCAAAAATCTCGGCAAAGCGGCGTCGCCTGACAAGTCAGGGCAGTATGAAAAATATGTGGGCCCTGTTTCATGAGTCATTTGTTGCTTCAGACATTTTGTTAATAGATAGGTTAAACATTTTATCACTTTCAATGATCAAATTGATTTTCTATAAAATACATTTTTTTCGAGGAACTGATAATATTCTTGTAGGAATAATATTATCCAATTTGATATCTCAGTGTGTAATATTTTATAAATTGTACTCGTTGAATCAAATCTTATTATCTTAGTGTATAGATTTCGTGAGAAAGAATTCCTAATGTTTTAAATCCAATAGTAAATGAATTATTTGAAAATAGAAAGAGTTAACTTTAGGGTTACCACCCGTCCAGGGTTTTCGGGGCATGTCCTCGTTTTTCGAGGTCTGTTTGGTGTCCTGGTTTTCTCTTGAAAATAGGCAAAATGTCCTGGTTTTTTTACAAAACCAAGATTTTTGACAGCAAAGCTAAATATTACTAGGGGCATGACACGATTATTATGATTATAGTTCCCAAGTTGACTCAGCGGGGAAAATGCGAAACTGCAGCGCTGATCGACTTTCGCCCAATTATCTTGTTTAAATTTAAATTAAATATAAGAATTCATTAACTTTTTTATTATATTTAAATTTATAAAATATTAAAGCGACATAAACATCTGTTTTTGCAGTTCTAAATTAAACAAATATAACCCACATAGCACACTTCCCGAAAAAACCTGGTCTTTTCTT
>CAKNWT010237548.1:3402-14705 GCA_932066315.1 Andricus coriarius
CCTTGGAATTATTTAAAAATAAATAAGCTGCCAATAATTCTTCAATCGAAGGATTGATCCGCATCTAAAGTATTCCTATCTAAAATTTTGAACTCATTAACTAGTATTATTTTCAAATGCGACAAGTTTATAGTTCGCATGTATTTTGAATTTGAGTTACATGAATTAAAATTTTTTGTTAATTTAAAGCTTTCTTCCAGTTTGGAGTAATTTTAATAATTTGGAAAATTTCACTTTTCTTTTCCGTTTCCACTTTTCTTTTTGAAATCTCATTAATTGGGAAGGATTTCTAATTTGAACTACTTTCAAAACAAACAACATTATAATTTTTTATATTAATATATTATGAATGCTATTATTCAACATTGTTTATTCTTACAGCCATTCACATTCAAATAATGTTTAATTTGGAACATATTGATTTAAAAATTAATCAATTCTAAGCTTTTTTAATTGTGAACGCTTCCTATTTGATATTTTATACTCTTAAACGTGATTAAATCACATTGCTGAGTTTTAAACTTCTTTAATTTGGTATAATTAATTTTTGAATTATGTTAAATTAAAAATATTTCGCTAATTATGGCTTTCATTTGGAAATTATACTTTGAAACAGTACGACTGAAATATTAATTTGTTCAATTTTTAATCATCGAATTTGTGATTATTTGATTTCGGACGTTTTCGACTTTACAATTCACAACAAATTAAAATCTTAAAAATGGTTCAAATTAAAATGGTACAATTTTGAAAAACTTTTCTTCGAAAAGTCGAAAATTTCGTACAATCCGAAGCTTAGAAAATAAAGAATAGATTAATTTAAAATATTTTAAATAAATTTTTCTATATATTACCATTTGGGGCTATTTTCCCGTATATATTTCTAAACTTCAGATGGTATAAATGTTATTTCAGCAAAATCCGCGAAGAAGTTCAAAAATATTTTTAAAGGGAAAGTGAAGAAATAGTGACATTAGTGGATAATTTCGAGAAAATAGTGGCATTGTACTGTTAAAATTTAAATAGTGCGAATAGTGGCATGAGTCCGAGTCCTGTATTTATATTACTGTCCGGCCAGTCAATGGAGACATGAAAAATTGGGTTGCAAAAACAATTAATCTCATTATACAATCCTCTCCGAGGACCGGAACATGTTTAAAAATAATTAAAAAAACATTTTTTTACAAATAACTATTACAAAAATATCAAAAGTCCTGCATACTTGCTGTAACGTTTCTTGGGGAATTTTCCACGGTTTATTACATTTGCAACCTTTTTAACGGTACGGAAAAGTTTTAAAAACAGGTTGCAAATTCTTCAAATAAATTCCCGCATCTCATACTAATTTTGCAACCCCACAACTCATACGGAACCTTTTGAAATTAACAATAATTAAGATTTAACATTTTTATAAATCAAAAATTGCAATAATATTGCCAATTGGGCAAACCATTTTAATAATTTTTTCTAATGTTATTATAAATTTGCAACCCCATAGCTTATACGGTACGGAACCTTTCGAAATAAACAATGATCTTCAGATTAAGTCTGAAGTTTTTTTCAAAGTATGTGAAAGTAGCATGGAATGGAGAAATGTAGAATTTCCTTTTTTCATAATATACATCATTTGATGGGAATTTTAAATTTTCTATTTTATAGAATTTTCTATGTATATAATTAGAACTATTCGGTGTGGAAAGCTGGTTAACTAACTCGATCTGATTTTTATCTCGTTTTCAAAGGGGTGGTGATTTCTAGAACGATTTAAAATTCAAGGTCATTTCCAGGTTTCTTCAGGTCAGATTTCTTACATTTTTCAGATTAAGTCAACATAATTAATTAATTAATTATATAGAGGAGACCTCTCTACAGCAGTGTACTAAAAAGAAATAAAACAACCATTTTTCTGATCTGATCGTATGAAATTTAAAATATAGGCTTAATTTCAGTTCTGTAATAGTATAATTTAAGACTAAATTTCTATGCTATACACTCAGAAAATGTTTGAATTAAACACATTTTATCTTTGATGTTGGGTCAAAAGAATATTTCTTATATTTAGGCAAATATATCTTTGATTCAAAAAAAATGTGTTGGATTGAAATACACCATTCTTTTAATAAAACTTTATTTCAATGAAGCAAACATTTTTTGTGTGTGTAGTTTTTACTCTTGAAACCAGCCCATTTTTTAACTTCAATTCAGGTTTTGTATTCTATGAAATATTCATTTCTTTATATAATGCTTATGATAAATGAAAATAACACAAAAGACCCTATAAAAACTGTAATAGACCTTTTTTAATTGATACGATGAGAGCCAAACTTTGAATGAATGATATTCAAAGTATTATTACATCGAATATTCGCAGTGAATAAAGGAAAGTGATGCACAGGTTCCAAACTTTGCTAGAAATAATTATCTCCAATTCAAAATATGACAATGCTCTTTCAAAACAAATTTATAATAACATTAGAAAAAATTATTAAAATGGTTTGTCCAATTTACAAAACTTTTACAATTTTTTGTGGTGTTTAAAAATGTCAAATCTTAATTATTGTTAATTTCAAAAGGTTCTGTATGAGCTGTGGGGTCGCAAACTTATAATTACATTAGAAAAAATGCTTCAAACGGTTTATTCACTTAGCAAAACTTTTGCAACTTTTTATGGTATATAAAAAAATGTGAAATCTTAATTATTGCTAATTTCAACAGGTTCCATATCAGCTGTGGGGTCGCAAAATTAGTATGAGATGAGGGAAATTATTTGAAGCATTTGCAACCTATTTTTAAAACTTTTGCAATTTTGATAATAGTGATATGCTGTAAATGCAAATTTATACGCTCTTCACACAGAAAAAAAGTATTTTCCGTGCAAATAAAAAGGTTGCAAATTTGCATAGCTCTTTGAGATCATGTTTAAAACTTTCCTGCGAATTTGCAGTACTTTTGCAATTTTTTTCTTTAAACTATCTAATAAATTGTGGGACATACGTCAACAAATATTACATTAAGTTTTTAAAAGTTTTTGAATTTTTAAAAATAGTTTTGCATAATATCAGGGTTTTAAGATTTTTAATATGTTCCAGACTTTGAAGAGGGTTGCAAAATGAGTATCTGATAGAAAAATTGAAGCACTTACGACAAATTCCATAGAAAATGTGAAGGGAGAACAATTTGAGGCACATGCGAAATAAACGAAATAAGTGTCCCTCTCGTTCCACTTAGGCCCTAGTAATGGTTTTTCTTTCAAGACTGACCAACTCTGTAGCTTAATTCCTTTATATGGCGAGAAAGTCATACTTATATGATCAGGCCCTGAAAATTATTTGATTAATTAACTTCTCAAATCTTGCAGTGAAACAAAATAATAGAGAATTAAGAATGTAATTTTACCCGTGACATTAAATGTGTAAGTAAGTGCATTTCCTTTTGTAATTTTCTCTAGCAAGTCAAGTTTAGTCGGAATAGTTATCAAAGGCGCAGGTCCTGGAATCCAACTAGTTTTCCTAATTTGAGAGAAAATATAAACACGTTGGATATATATGATTTATTTTAAGAATTTAGATTAATTATAAAAGATAGAAGGGAATATTTTACCACAAGAACGTTGTGACTGGTAAAAGGTAAGGTAACCCGCAATATAATTCTTCCTTGCAGTCTTTAATAGTTGGAGTCGCAGCACCTATTTCAGGTACGAAAGCTTCTACACTATGAGGACTATTCATGTCCAGGTCGACTAACCAATAGCCAGCACCTGAATATCGCAGGGTTCCATTTGCATTGTAATATTTCCTTTGGGTGTGCTGCAACAAATAAATTAAATTGATCCTATCTCAAACAAGTGGTGTAAGGATATGTCTCGAAAATCTCGAAAGCATTGTCGTTGAAAACCTGATCGGGTTTTCATTACTTAAAGTTGTTTTATGTCTTCAATTTAAAAATTAAATCTACAAATTAAAAATGTTATACATGATTTATGTTAGTGCTTTTCGCAGGAATTAGTATTCGAATTGGGTCTTTTTAATCTAAAAATTATTATCTTACAAAAATTAAAATTTTTTTAACATTTTTTTACGTTTTTTAATTTTTTCAATTTTTGAACAGTTTTAGGTTAGATTCACATTTTTCACAGAAAATCAATTATTTCAAACAAAAATTGAAAAGAAACAATTTTAATTATAGATTTCAGAAAAGATTAATAATTTTTCAACAGTTTTGTGTTATTTTGGAATTAGACACCGGAAAACGGTTACTTTAAACAAAACAAAATTTAGATATAAAGGAGGTTTTACTATCTTAAACAATTTTTTGTTTTGTTATAATAGTGTTTTTCATCGGAAACTGGTATTTTTGGACAAAAATGAAACGGTTTGTTTGTCTATATATTGTAAAAACATATTATATAATAATTCTGAAGTTGAGATATCAAATTTCACCAATTATCAAAAATATTGTCTTAGCTTGTTCCTTTGGTGCAAATTTCAACTGTGTTCTTAAAATATAGTCTTTATGCGTTGAAAATTCCACCATTTTGGAAGAAAATTCATATTTTCGGGTTGAAAATAAATAGAATATTCAACTTTTTTAATTGAAAATTCAACTGTTTTGTAGTTAACTCGTCTTTCTGGCTTGAAAATTCAATAATTGGGTTGACATTTTTTTTCTTTATTTACTGAAAATGCTTTCTATCCTGAAAATTCAACAATTTTGTTAACAATTCGTCTTTTATGGTTGAATTGAACTATTTTGGATATAAAATTGAAATATTTTTTGGTTAAAATATCAACTATTATATTTTTTTCGAAAAATTAATCTTTTTTGGTTGAAAATTCAAGTACTTGGTTGTAATTTCAACTAATTTGTTAACAATTCATTTTTATAGCAGAAGAATCACGATTTTAGTAAAAAAAATGCATCCTTTCGGTTTAAAATCGTTTTGTTGTTCTTGTTGAATTCAACTGCTTTTTTATTTAAAATTAAAATCTTTTTTGATGAAATATCAACTATTACATTTTCCATTAAGAACTCATCTTTTTTTGGTTAAAATTTCAAGTACTTGGTTGAAAGTTCAACTACTTTGTTAAAAATTCATATTTCTGGTTGTAAATTCATGATTTTAGTTTAAAGTTCATAATCATAGTTAAAAATTAAACTATTTTATAGAAAGATCATTTTTCTTTGTTAGAATTTAATTTTTTAACTAAAAATATTACAATTCTATTTTTTGATGAAAAATAATTTTTTTTGTAATTTATAATTTTTTATGAAAATTCTCCTCTTTGTTTTAAAATTAAACTATTTTGTTGAAAATTTTTAGTCTTTTTGTTTAAAACTTAATCTTTTGACGAAAAATGTAGTTGAAAATTAATTTTTTTTGGTGCAAAATTGATCTTTTTGGTACAAAGTTCATCTTTGTTGGTTAAGAATTTATTACTTGGTTGAACTACTTTGTTAAAAATTCATTTTTTTGTCGGAGATTCACCTGTTTGGTTGGAACATTAATTTTTTAAAGCTGAAAATTCAACTATTCTATTTTTGGTTGAAAATTTAGCTTTATTAGTTGAAAATTCAACTATTTGGTTGAAAATTCATGTATTTGCTAAAAATTCTAAATAAAAAGAGGCTGTATACTTTACCATTATCATAAATCGCTGAGCCGCTGGTGACATCGGATCACCACTATACGGGAATCCAAGAGGCGTCAAAATTAGTATTCCAATCGATAATAAAAATATCCCAATTAGAACGCTGAGAACTCTTTCTGCATTTCTTATCAAAAGAACTATTGGAATCTGAAATACAATTGAATTATTCCAAATATTATTTAGTAAATTAAATCAAGAGTACCGTAGATCTATAAAATGTCAAACTTAAATTATGAATAAATTGACATTACCACGAAGCTCAATAATAGGCAGAAAGTCAGAGAAACCATGTTAGCAATCACGACTTCAGAGTTGATTCCAGCACCAGCTCGTCCCATAATTGGAACAAATAAATAAAGTGCGCCGATAATTAAATAAAATGACTGCACATACGGTATACATAATATTCCCAATTTAAAGCACAGCCATTTCCAACCTGCAATATACAACGCAAAATATAAATATAATCAAAATCCCTCTTGTCAGTTACACCGGCCACGAACTCATTTTAGAGATCAAAAATAGTGTAGAAAGGGTCGCAAATTTGAAAAAATAGTGCCAAAATATGTAATGAAATTTTTCAAGTATTCAACTTAAGTGCAGCCCGAATATAGCCCGAAATCGAAAAGTTTACAATGGAAAATTGACTTTATTTTTTAAGTAAAATTTCCAGTTTTCTAACCTAATATTTTAAAAGTATTAAAAATGAACTTTAATGTTGATTTAAAATGTTATTCTTTAGTTAAGAATTCATCTTTTATATTACAAATTTTACTATTTAGTTCAAAATTGAATCACTTGAAAATTCAACAATCTTGTTAAAAAGTCATACTTCTTGGTTGAAAATTCAACTGCTTTGTTGAAAATTGGTATTTTTAGATAGAAACTTCAACAATTTAATTGAATTCCTCTTTATTTCTTGACTAAAAATTTTTTGTGTTAATAATTCAACTATTTTGTATGAAGAACATTCATCTTCTTGGTTTGAAAATTCATCTCTTTCTGCAGAAATTTCACCTTTTTAAGTTAAAAATGCAACTGTTTGGTTAAAAATTAATCTGTTTCAATTGAAAATTAACTTTTTTGTGGAAAAAATTGTATTTTCGTATCGAAAATTCCACAATTTGGTAGAAAAATTACCTATTTGATTGAAAAATGATGCATTTTGTTAAAAATTCGTCTTTTTGGGTAGAAAATCAATTTTTCGGTTGTTAGTTAAATCCAACAGTTTTTTATTTTAAATTAAAATCTTTTTTTATTGTTGTAATATCAACTTTTACATTTTTCGTTGAAAATTAATTTTTTTTAATGAAAATGTAACTATTTTGTTGAAAATTCAACTGATTGGTTGAAAATTAATTTTTTTTGTGAGAATTCATATTCTTATATTAAAAATTCCACTGTTTTGTAGAAAGTTAATCTTTTTTGCATAAATCTTCAACAATTTGGAATAAAATTCAACTATATGGTACAAAATTAAACTAAAAATTAATAAAATAAAATTTAGACTAAAATCACATCCGTTGTTCAAAATGTTAAGTTGAAAATTTATGTGATTTGTTGATAAGTCGTCTTTTTAGTAGAAAATTAATTTTCTTGGAAACTATTTAACCACTGAACTATTTGGTTGAAAATGCAACTATTTGTGGGAAGCTCATCTTAACGGTTAAAAATGCAACTATTTGGTGAAAAGGAATCTGTTTTAGTTAATGATTTAAATACTTTGTTAAAAAAATCGTTTTTGTTGGTTTAATCCAACTGTTTTGTATTTAAAATTAGAATATTTTTTTTTTAATATCAACTATTACATTTCTTGTTGCAAATTTATTTTTTAGGTTGAGAATTTAAGTCCTTGATTGAAAGTTGAAGTACTTTCTTAAAATTTTTTTTTTTTTGGCTGAAGATTCTTAATTCTAGTTGAAAATTAGTTTTTTTGTTTTGTTGAAAATTAATATTTTCAACTTAAAACTCAACTACTTTGTTAAAAATTCAACTGATTGGTTGAAAATAAACCTTTTTGGTGAAAATTTATATTCTCGGTTTAAAAATTCAACTGCTTTGTAGAAAATTTGTCTTTTTGGTATGAAAATTCAACAATTTAGTGCAAAATTCAACTATTTGGTACAAAATTCAACTTTTTTATAGAAAAAAATTGTTTTGATTGAAAAATTAATTCTCTAAAATTAAATTTTAACTACTCTATTTTAGGTAAAAAAAAATGTAAAGTAAAAATTAATGAAATAAAATTTTGACTAAAATCACATCCGTTGTTCAAACTATTTAGTTGAAAATTCAACTGTTTTGTAGGAAGCTCATCTTTTTGTTTAAAAATGCTGTTTGGTTACCAATGAATCTGTTTTGGTTGAGGATTAAACTATTTTGTACGAAAATCGTCCTTTTTGGTTCAATTCAACTGATTTTGATTTAAAAGGAAAATCTTTCCTTGGTTAAAATATGAACTATTACATTTTTAGTTGAGAATCCATTTTTTTTTTAATTCATAAGAAACAGCAAGACCCCTCCCCCACCCATATCGTCTAACGTTACTTTTAGATGACCTCTAGATAAATTCACGATAAAAATTTAGTCGGAAAAAATGACGTAAGATAGAGGGGAGGGGGACAAAACTTAAGGAACCTAACAAAGGGGTTAAGAGATTCAAAATTTAAGAAAACAAACTTTACGTAATTCATGCATGGCCGAGAGGACGGAATAACTTTTTTTGGTTAATTTTAAGGTTTTTCAGCTTGGAATAATTTCTAGGATCTAGTTTTTTTTTTAATTTAATTTCTTGGAAAGTTGAAAAATTTAAATTTTCTGTTCCGCTTAATTTCAACTTTATTTTTTTCCAAACTCGAATCTTTTCTATTTGATTTCGTATCAATTGAGAAGGATTTTTAATTTGAACTATTCAATTCAAAGCTTTTTTAATTGTGAACGCTTTTTCGAAATAGTAGCAAAAAAGTGGCATTGCTAAATAAAAGTGTAAAATAGTGTGAATAGTGTGGTGAGTATGAGGCCTGGTTACAATTTTAATTCAGAGCGGGATTTAGGTTTCAGGCCGCCATAACACACTCTCAAATTTGCAGCCTTTTTCCATTTGCATTACTAGATTTTTCGATAGCAAAGTTGACAAGCAAAAAAAAATAGATATTACAAGTGAAAATAGACGTATTCTGTAATAAATAAAAAAAATGCTAAGCCACCATGGCCTTTTTGAACTCTGGTGTAAATGAGGCACTTAAATTACGAGAAATTAATTTGCTTACCTCTCCACTTATCAAAGAAATTGTATCGTATTACGTTTCCAATCGCTGGAAATATTACCCAATGCAAGGGTATAAAACCTGAACGAATTTCCAGTATTATGCACAAGAAGAGGACCGACATCCAAATTATACTGTAAGCATCACAGTACAGTTGATACAAAACCCAAGGAGAAGCAATATCCTAAAAATTAAATATAGAATTAAAGTCACCATTTAAATTAAAATTACAATCAGAACTTAAATGTAAATCTATATTGAAGCTACTGAACTAACCCGTCGTTGTCTTTTTCCCATATAAAGTAGAAAAGTCATCGAAACAGTGGCGGTCGGGCAAACGTAAAGAAAAAATAACCAAGCTGGCCTAGCATACCAGCTCATGACTTTTCCTAGTTTTGTTAGTACCAAGGCTATCATCGAAGCTGAGATCATCGAAATAAGCCAAGAACATATCACAGTTGCGACGCACATCATTAGCTGCCTTACGTAAATTGAGCTTTTTACCTCTGTCAAGTGAATTCAACTTTGATTAAACGTTCAATAAACAGAGAACAAATGATTAAACTTTAGAAATAATCATCACACCTTTTCGTGCGTATTCCATATTTAGAAAAATGGAATAAATCCCTATTAAAATACCAATAACGTTTACAATAGTCGCCACATATGGTGGCCATCGAATAACAAATGCGCCCAGAAAATCGAAGAAAACGAGACTTCCATTCGATCTTTGAGAATCAGAGTCAGGTAAATAGGGACTCGAAGCAATTCCACGAGACAAAGCGAGAATATTATCTCCAGTTCTCTGAAGAGAACCCAATGGTATTTGGCTTACTGTGTCGAAACGTGTGTGATAGACGTAACCATTCGTCGACCAAGCAAAATCGAGACCTGGAATAATTGAGTTTCATAATAAGAATTTTAACTGTTTAAAATTTAGTAACAACTACTTACAAGGAGAGGTCGCGAGATATGCGTCGCCGATTCAACTGGAATTTCGAGTCCAGTGCTTGAGCGCAAATACTCAAACCTCGATATCTCGGAAACTAAGGCCCGTTGGATCAAAAGAAAAAATACGCACCTAATGGATTTTTATGTTCTTTCATCCAGTCGAATCGCGACTCACATATCTAGACCTCTCCTTATTAGTCTAAAATTAAGCAACCCTTCGTACAAGTTATACTAAAATTACAGGGATCGGACTCACTTCTGTGATCAAAAATAGTTTCAAAAGTGGCATAAATTTTCAAAAATAGTAGCAACATGGTGTCATGAATTTTTTTAAATAATAAACATATAATAATAATCACGCAGGCCTCAGATCGACTAGAATGCGTTATAACTGATATAAGTCGCATACAATTTCGAAAAATGCCTTTCTTTGGGAATACAGTGTAAAAGTTTCAGATAGAGAACTCCATTTGGCAAGAATTTATGTTTTTAACGAAGAAAATTATATCTAGCGCTTTACATAAAATATTAATATACGTAGTAACTTCAATTTTCTTCTTTCTATCATAAAATCTTATTTATTTTCTAATTATATTTGCACAAATGGAATTAATTGTTAAACCCATTCATTTTCTAAACTAATAAAGTATACCAAAATTTAACAAAATAGTATTTTAAGGAAATTCCATAAAAAATATATGGACAGTCTTGCATTTTATACAGGTATCGTTGAATTTGTAAAGGATTTTACTGTGTAAATTCTAAACTTAATTTACAGAAGTGCTATTTTTATATTTTTAAATTTTGTACAAAATTTTATTCAATTTCTTGCACCAGGGTTGCTACAGAACTTTTCTTTCCAAATTTCAGGTAATTTCCATTCCAGAAAAATTAGCGACTTTTATACGAAGAGAAAAATATAATTAAAGAAGAATAATCGCATAAAATTAAACTAATTAAACACAGATTTGAAATATTTACAAAGATAAAGAAAATCTCTGTAAAATAATTCCTACTTGGCTAAGTCCAATCATATTAAAAAATTTCCTCCAAACACGATAAATTTAATTGTTAAGTGTTTTTAAATCCCAAGAATTTCACGGATGCCCATATCTTAATAATTATTCTTCAATGAAAACACTGATCCACGTCTAAAATGTTTCCTAAAATTTTTAAGTCATCAACTTGCATTATTTTTAAATGAGACACGTTTACAGTTCACATGCATTTTTAACTTGAGTTGACTAAATTTAAAAATTTGGTTAATTCAAAGGTTTTTTTTTTCAGTTTGTAATAATATCTAGGCTCTAGTGGTCTTTTTTTTGTAACTTTAACATCTTGCAAAGTCGAAACAATTTTATTTTGTCATTTTCAACTATTAATTTTTTCGTTGAAAATTCATCCTTTTAGGTTTAAAATTCAAACCCTTGGTTAACAG
>CAKNWT010237571.1:0-20052 GCA_932066315.1 Andricus coriarius
AGAAGAAAACACAAAAAATTGACATGGTAATACTACCCTGTGTTCAGGGTAGATTTCAATAAGCTTTAGGATAATTTTTGTTTCAGATAGATTCTACCCTAAAATCGGGGTTAAAATTAGTTCTTATTTCGTCCGTGCATAATGTATACAATGAAAAATGTATCCAGATATCTAGAGATTGTTTAGTTCATTCAATTTTGTTTATGCTGTATTGGAAAAAGAATCCACGAAAGTATTTTGCTCAGATTTGTATGGCATCTAAAAATAAATATAAAAAATGATAGCTTTTTTAAAGCCACATTAATTTTTTTCTGCATAAACAGGAACTCTAGAACTATGCCATTTATCTTTAAAAAACATTCAATCAATAATTGAATTCCTTCAAACTTCCAGAACTGCAATTACATCATGATTATAGTTAAATTGATCTCGATGTTAAAAGTATTTCACAAGGTATAGTATATTGTGCATTAATAACAAACTGATAAATAAATTAACAATTGAAAATTAAATAGAAGGATAAAGATATTACAAATTCTCTTTGACATTTGGTTTCTATTTTATACTTTTCATTGACAAGTGCGAGACACTTTCCATTGATAAAAGTCCATTCATCTCCGCTGGCAAGTAAACAGCTGAGAATAATTTTATTTTTTTCAAAAACAGTACACAATTTTTGGATCATACCCAAAAGAAAATCAATTATCTACCTTTTAATATCCTCTTCTTTAAAATCTACTGATACACATCCATGAGAACGACATTAATCCTCAACTTCTACTTTTTTAAGCACCTTTAAAAAATCACTTTTCACAGTGGTGACAAAGATCGCTAAAATAATCTCTCTCCCAAGAATCGAAGGTTTACCCGCCTATAAATAGTCCGAATGCTCCTTTTAGAATTTACCTTATGCGAAAGCGCTTCCAATTTTCGAAATTCGAACCCTTACATTATGAAAGGATTATCACTTAAATTTTGTAGATGATATACACAAATTGATATTTAAGGAAGATTAAGTTTGTATTGGCACTTTTCTGTAAGTTTGGACCGATTCGACGTTGATGAAGAGGCGGCACGATTTGAAATTGAAACTGAAACCGCGAGCACCTCAAGATGGAGTTTCCCTCTTTACTGACTCAATCTCAAATGACTCTCGTTAACGTTTGAAATTTCCGATCTGGCAGAACCGGGCAGGCAGAACCAGGCAGGCAGGGAGAACGGCCACGAGGAGTCGAGGAAGCACGAAAGCGACTGAATGCGACGCGACGCGCGTAAAAATAACCGCACTGTACTTACGTACGTTCCGCGCGCTTCGCGGCCTCGTGCGCTATCGGAGTCTCTCGTGTGTATCCGCGGACCTGAACCTGGCCTGCGCGAAACAAGTGAAGAATACTGTGATCTCGATCTCAGCCTACCCTTGACCAACACCATCATCTAGGACTAGGATTGGTACAGAACGGTACCCAGGAAGATAACTATTACGTAACATAAGACATAAGACATGTGAGAAGTTCTCTCCAGATCCAAGGCTATTTAGGGTACTGGCCCAGTACTGGAATACCGCCTAATCATAACTATCTTCTGTACTGGTACGCTATTAACCAGTAATTGGCGCGGTAACAATTCTGTACAGTTACTGGATTCTGTTACCAAATGAGTAGTGTGGACGATACTGTGAGGGTACGTCTTATTGCGCCGAGCCAGTACTGGGACCACTACAGTAAAAGGTTCTACAGTAAAGTTCTTTGAGTAAAAGGCCTAGTTCTGTTCACACTATTTGTTCCGTACCGGGCCAGTATTATTACTGGCTTGGTACCACACCAGTGCAGTGCTACTACAATAATTACCACCTGGACAAGAATTCTGGTCACAGTATAGATCAATAATATACAAGAAGGTTAAATATGTAGTCGAACATTGTAGCATGATTTAATTCATTAACTTTATTTTAATTCTTGAATTATTTAGAATTCACGTTGACTTCTTTTGAATTTACCTTGAATTACTTTCAATTTACTTTCAAATCTTTTGAATTCTTTAAATTACTTTGATTTCTCTTAAAGTCTTTTGAATTCTTTGAATTCTCTTTGATGTTTTGAATCCTCTTGAATTCTCTTCCATTCATTGAATTCTTTCGAAATCTTGTAAATTCTTTGAACTCTTTTAAATTTTCTTAAAGTCTTTATAATTCTTCGAATTGTTTGAATTGTTTGAATTCTTTTAAATTATTTTGGATTATTTAAATTCTTGTAAATTATTTTGAATTCTTCTAAATTGTGTAGAATTCTTGCAAATTCTTTACAATTCACATTGACTTCCTTGGAATTCGCCTTGGATTTTTTTGAATTTTTCTGGACTTCTTTGGAATTAACCTTGACTTATTTTCAATTTACTTTGAACTCATTTGAATTAATTTAAATTCTTTGCATTCTTTTGATTTCTCTGGATTTTTAATGTATACTCTTGAATTCTCTTAAACTCTTATAAATTTTCGTTGAGTCTTTTGAACTTTTTTGAATTCCTCGAATCCTTTTGAAAAATTTGAATTCTTGTAAATACTTTAGAATTCTTGTAAATTCTTTAGAATTCTTGTAAATTCTATACAATTCTTGTAAATTCTATACAATTCTTGTAAATTCTTTAGAATTCTTGTAAATTCTTTAGAATTCTTGTAAATTCTTTAGAATTCTTGTATATTCTTTAGAATTCTTGTAAATTCTTTAGAATTCTTGTAAATTCTTTAGAATTCCTGTAAATTCTCTTCAATTCTTGTAAATTCTTTAGAATTCTTGTAACTTCTCTACAATTCTTGTAAATTATTTAGGATTCTTGTAAATTTTGAATTTTCCTTGACTTCTTTTGAATTAACCCTGAATTATTTTCAATTTACTTTGAACTCATTTGAATTACTTTAAATTCTTTTCATTTCTCTTGATTTTTAATTAATTCTCCTGAATTCTCTTGAATTCACTTGAATTCTCTTAAACTCTTTTAAATTTTCGTTAGGTCGTTTGAACTTTTTCGAATCTTTTTGAATTATTTGAATTCTTTTGAATTCTTGTAAATTCTTTAGGATTCTTGTAAATTATTTAGAATTCTTGTATGTTTTTGAAATTTTTTTAGAATTCTTGTAAATTCTTTAGGATTCTTGTAAATTATTTAGAATTCATGTAAGTTCTTTAAAATTCTTGCAAATTCTTTAGAATTCTTGTAATTTCTTCAGAATTCACTTTGACATTCTTTAAATTCACTCTTGGATTTCTTTGAATCTTCCTTGAATTCTTTTTAAATAACCTTGAATTCTTTTCAATTTACTTTGATCTCATTTGAATTACTTTAGATTTGTTGCATTCTTTTGATTTCTCTTGTTTTTTTATGAATTCTTTTGAATTCTCTTAAACTCTTTCAAATTTTCGTTTTGTACTTTTTTTAATTCTTCGAATTCTTTTGAATTTATTAAATTTTGTTGAATTCTTTATAATTTATATTGGCTTCCTTTGAATTCACCTTGAATTCTTGTGCATTTTCTAAATTCTGTTGAATTCTCCTGATTCTGTCTAATTCTCTGGATTATGTTCAATCATCTGAATCCTGTTAAATTCTCTTAATTCTGTTGAATCCTTAATTCTGTTGAATTGTTTGCATTCTGTTGAATTGTTTGAATTCTATTGAATTCTGTTAAATTGTTTGAATTCTGTTGAATTCTGTTGAATTCTACGAATTTTGTTTAATTCTTTGAATTCTGTTGAATTATTTTGATTCTGTTGAAATTTTTAAATGCTTTGAATTCTGAATTTTCTAAATTCTTTGAATTCTTCAAATTCCTTGATTTCTTTTAAATTCTTGTAAATTCGTTTAAATTCTTTGAATTGTTTTGATCATAAAAAATGCGAATCATAATGAGATCAGGGAAAACACAAAGTGTGTTATTTTAATACTAATCTCTTACTAAAATATTCTCTTACTCAATTTCGTTTTGGGCACTTTCGTGGGATCTAAAGGCAGATCAAAGCAAACACCGAAAACGATAATTGAGTCGTTCTCTAGAAAAACCACCTAATTCGACTTAGGGTTTAGCACAAAATCTTGAAAGAAACTTTTCAAACTATGTTTTTACGAATCAGAATTTGTTTTAAGAACATTTAACGTTTACAATACCAAGATACACTCTCGAAAAATAAAATAAAACCATAAAATGAAATATTTAAAACATATAACAATTTTCATAAATAATAACGTTCAGATCCACTTGGGTGGTTTTTCTAGAAGCCGCCTTACTTTTGCGTCAATTTGAGATATGAGCACAAATTTTTCATTATTATTTATTAATATTTCT
Organism: Andricus coriarius; assembly: GCA_932066315.1. NCBI lineage: Eukaryota > Metazoa > Arthropoda > Insecta > Hymenoptera > Cynipidae > Andricus > Andricus coriarius. The sequence continues at coordinate 4,337 of CAKNWT010237571.1, forward strand.
TTTGATATCATTCTTTGCAAGTTTCTTTCACTACCATCACCCTTCTTCTTCCCCCTACCCTATTTTCGATTTTTTTAAATACTTTATAATGCCGACAAAACATATTTTTGTTAATGCAGCGTTATCCTTGCCGAGGCTTCGATTTTTTATTATGATTCAAACTTCGGAGAGTTAACATTTATTCCATTTTTCAATTTTTTGTATTGAACGTTATTTTACGTACAAGAGTGAGTAAAAAGCTCTTTGGAACTTTGTATAAAATGAAAACTTTGCCTTCTATGGAAGTTTATTACGCGTTGATAATAATAAGGCTTTTTCCTATTACTAAAAGGTGTTTGAAAGTTCTTTCTCATAACGGTAACTTTGTATTCAAAGGGGCTTCTTCACAATATTAGATTTCGAGTTTTTTAAAATTTTTTATCGATGGAGCATAATCGATGCTAAGTAAATGCATTGAAAAAAAATTTTTAAATTCAAATTTCAAAAACATTTTTTAGAACAATAAAAGTGTGCATTATTGGAAAAACACATGATCTATTGTTTGCATAATTTGATCCCTAAAATACATGGGTATTATCACAAAGTGATATCCTGTGAAGAATCTTTATGGGCAAAGAAGTTTCAACAATCTTAGCAACAAAAAGAAAAGTGCTCGGTGGTTTTCACGAACCTATTTTTTTGTCTAGCTTGGATACTGTTTATGTCTATATGAATTTTAATTAGTGAGAAAAAAGGTTTAATTTTTACTGATTAATCAGTTAAAATAAATATAGTGATAACAATTTTACTTCAGGATTTAGTCTGCAATTTTTTTTTCAACGTAGAATTGAATTTACAAAATTCTATTTGAGCAAATTTTTACAAAAATTGGAAAATTCCATATAAGGTTTTCCCTCGGGTTTTCCTTCGTACGGCAATTTTCGTATCGTATAGCTGTGGGAGTGTGGGATAGTTGCGGGACTGCTCAGATTTTTATACAGTGGTAGAAGATATATAAGGTCAGACAGAGCTGAAGTTTCTGTCAATCCTGAATAACTTAAAAAGCATTAACGTGACTCTTTTATGTTTCTGTTAACATGAATAAGAAATTCTGTTTTTAATGATGAATATTTTTAAATTAAAAAAATAAATTTAAAACAACATACTTAAATAGTTATCCTCAAAGATAATAATTTATTACTATAGGGGAAACCTTCCTGAAATAGATACTTAGATAGTGTAACCTGCGGTAGATAATATACAAATACGTAGAATAATGAATTTTTAATTAATAATACTTATAGTATCCTAATTATTGAAATTTAATTACTTTACATACATTATCCACTTTATAATAAGGAAGCAGAAAATACACAGTTTGCTAATATCGTCGTACATGACATTTGCAGTTGTTTCGAGGGATTCGATAACTAATCTTCGTATAGATCAAACTAATGGAAAAGTCTTTGTCTGTACAACTTTAATACGCTGACTGACATCTTTACTTCTCACAGAAATTTTTTTTTCATGGGTGCATATATTTTGAATATACTAATTAGTATAACCCTAAATGAGTTGGCCCTAATTATATATAATTTAAAATTGAAGCAAGGTAAATTTTAAAAGATTGGAAATTGTCACACACAAGTGTTTTATTACGTGGATTACATTTTCATACAGTATAAGAGCACCAATTCTTGCCCCCCCCCCCATGGTTGGCACCCTTCTCTGTTTGCATAGATAATACATTTTTTAGCATATTTTGCCTCAATTAATTTAATTCTACTATCATTTTCACATATAATGCATATATTAATTATTCAGTGCAATGAAGTATGTATCCAAAGCAAAATAAATTCACTTCAGATTTTGGCATGCCAATAATAGGGCTAAGGTGCCAAGAATCGGTGCTCTTACCCTATGTATTTCTCATTGGAAAGTGCAAAACGGTCGTCAAGTTACTTAATTTATAGTTCGGGGAAATACAATAGTAAATTGTACTAAAAGTGCAGAAAGTACGCAGTTCAACCCGAGTGTAAAGTTTTCTGTACGAGCAAGAGCAAATTGAAGGGGAGTTGTAGGCGAGCCGAAGACCGGCCGGAAACGACCCGAAGATGATCCGATGGCAAGTACTATAAATTTCACAAGAATTACAACTGCCCACCTTCAGCACCCGCTGTACGCGATATTTTTAAACAAATGCAGGGAATTTTCGATTTGGGAACAATAAAAACAAATTTTCCGGAAATTTATGGTAAAATTATCCAAAATTAATGAAAATTTCCGGAAATTTTAGAATAACAGACATAGCGAGACACGTTTTAAGTTTATGAAAAATTGGTAAATTTCTGGAAATTTCAGGTATCCATAATTTTCGGTAATTTAAGGCCATTTGCCGGTAATTTATGTTAATTTATCACTTCGAGTTGGTGCAATCACTATTCACTACTCACAATTAGTCTCTGGTGTTAACTCATAATGAAGTGAAGTTATGATTTCGGCAGTACTGATTTGTTTACTTGTATGCTGCGTAGTTATTATATTATAATAATAGGTGAACAATTATAACAAAACATCGACGTTGGTAGCGACGAGAACTTTCTATAATATAAAAAGATATTTATTGATATACTACACAATGAACATTTTATATAAAGCAACGCATTGGTGCTCACTAAAATCTGACTCATATTATAAAAGTTAATACGAGAAGGGGAAACCACCCTAAAGTTGATAATCATTGATTGAAAACAAAAAAATATACTTAAAATAAGTGACTCTAATTTTAATTTATTAGCACATATAGTGTCCTAACTATTAATTATTTCACATATACATAAGTAGTTTAAATTAATGATTATATATTGTAGGTTGATTATCTTTTGTAGGGTGCTTTCCCCTATTTGCATTTTTTAGAAATGCTTTCTTTATAACAATCATAAGGAATTTTTTACTACGTATTTACATTCATATACCCTTTTTTATTGATTCAGTTTAGGAAAACAGTTTAAAAAGCGTCATATTTGATGAAATTATAATTTTATCATTATTTTCAATTGTATTTTGAATTAGGAAGAACAATGTTTTTAACATCCAGATTGTTTCCTATCCTAAAAACTGGACGAATTTTCTTTTTACGCCTGAATAAAAAAAACGTTCAGATCAATTTCTGGACGAAAACACCTTCTTCAGGAATTATTTTTGCAAAAAAACTTTAGGCTGTTTTTGTTAGAAGCGGCACGAATTTCAAGTTTTCATATTACCCAGAATATTATCGATGCCAAATGTTGATTAAGTAAAATTGATTTTTTATTTAAAATTATTTATACCCAGAGTTCATCAGCCGGTTTTCATCAATCTTAAATTAAATATGCGTAATAAAAAACTGTAGAAATCCATTCAAGAACTTGGAACTAAGGGCTTTACATGAACCAAAAAACCACCTTGCGGGGAATTCAGGAAGCTTGTCTCATCTCTTTTCCAAGGTAAACTCATTTTCGGTGAAAGCTCAATGGACAAATCCCTCAAAATAGTAGCTATCGCCCCTTTTATCAGAAGTGTTGCCATCCTCATTCCTACACATATTCTGGGTCCTTCGCCAAATGGCAGGAAAGTAAATTTCTGCCTATTGTTCTTCTGTTCTTCACTGAATCTCTCCGGGTCAAACTTCTCAGGATCTGGCCAATATTTTGGGTCCATTTGAATTCCGAGCGCACAAATAACTATCGTAGTTCCTGGTTTTACAGTACACGTCAGTCCATCAGCACCTACAAGTTTTGTTTCCTTTGTACAAACCTTAAAGGTTGTTCCCGCGACGTGATTTATTCTCATAGATTCATTTAGCACTTTTTCCAGATAAGGCATTTCCTGAAGAGCTTCATAGTTCAATTCACCATTATACTTGACCAACAAAGTTTTAATTTCATTTCGCACTTTTTCTTGTATTTCAGGCCGATGGGCCAGTTCAAATCCCAGGAAACTTAAGGTAGCTGCCGTTGTCTCATACACATCTACTGCAAATGACAACATGTGTGATGCCACTAGCGTCTCTTCGTCAATTTCGGATTCATGTGTCTTCTGATAGTCTAAAACGATTTGCATAAAATCATTGTAAGTTCTATTTTCCTTCTTTCTGTTTGCGATAATACTTTTCGCACTCTGACGAAAAAATTGATCCACTTCTTTCGGTGTCAACGAGATGTTGAGAAGCTTCGCCAAACCGGGCATAAAGAAAAGAATCGTTTGCCCAATTCCAGTTGCAAGTGAAGAATTTTCAAAAATTTTCGACAAAATTTCGTTATATTTCCATTCATTTTTTTGAGATTGAATATCGTCAAAATTGTAGGCCTCAATTCCCATTCCTGTCGATGAGATCTCGCCGGTATACTTGTTGCAAAATTTCTTTAAATTTAATTCAACTTTTCCGTTTCCATCACTGCACTTATCTCTCAAGTATTTGCCCATTTTACAGGTTGCACTTCTAAACAGAGGAAACATAGTTTTCAATTTCATACTGGAAAAACTATTCGTGAGAGGTGCTCTGGCCTTTTTCCACTTTTCGCCATTTACAAAAAATGGATTAAAGCTCAAAAGCTCATCAGATTTAGAGCTATTGATTTTTATCTGATTTTCGCTAAAACTTGAGAAATTCGTTAGTAGAATACTTTTCACAAGATCGGGATCACGAACCAGGAGCATTGGAGTACTGAGACGATAAAATCCGATCATGCTGTGATCTGAAGCTTTTTTGTACAAATTTTCACAAAACGTTGCAAAGCTTACTCGACCAGAAAGTACGGGCCACATATTTCCGAGACCTAAAATCACCCCATCTGCGGAAGGTATTCCTCTTTTTCGCCAATAATTGTAATGACATGATAAATAGTAGTACACAGGAAGTAAAATTAAAATTACAGAGGTAAAAATGTATTGCAACTCCATTCTCGGCAAGAGCACACAAGCTACTGACAAGTTCATAACAATCGCGTTTGATGAAGAGCTCTTCAATACACAATTTCAACTAATAATGTTAAATGACATTGTAAGCGGGTGCCACATATAGATAGATATGTATATATATTGCACATAGCGTCCTTGAGTAACATCACACAATTGCGAGCGTTTTGCGTTTATACTATCAGTTGCTGAGGTGAATATATTTAAATAATATAAATTTTATCACACTGAACGAATAAATATATTGATAGTAAACATGTACATCATGGAATCTGGATCCAGGTAAAATATAGTCTATGTTAATAAAATTATTCATTCTGCTGTAAATCTCCACATGAGAATTGTAAAACATATTCATAAAAATTATATATTTTATTTGTCAGAATCCAAGACGTAGAACAGCAAATGTAAGTCCAACTTGAGTTCCTCCTAATTCTATAGTTTTTTAATAATAATCTATGCTGTTATTTCTATATATTTTTGTTGCAAAAACCATATTAAATTGTTCTTATTTAGTACAGCTCTATGAAAATGCATTGGAAAAAAATTTTCTGCTGGAGTTTACTTGAAAATAATTTTGCGTCTAGAAAACATTCCCACATGATTATTATTGATTGACTTTCCGCTCACTTTTAGATTTTGAAAAATGGATGAAAGACGACCCTATCATTTAATCTGCGTTTCTGGTGAATTTTACCTAAAACTTCTAATAAGCAAAAAAAAAGTTAAAAAAATTCCCGAGTTAATTGAAAAAAATAATATCTTAATAGCATAAATAGTTCTGAAGCTATGACGCCTTAAAGAGATTTTTCAGTATAAAAAAAAGAATCTTTTTCTTTTTGAATAATATCTTGTCGCTAATACATGATACATGAAAACTGTATCAAAATGAATTAAAGCAGATTAAATTATCTTTAAAACTAAAAAAAAATTGATTCTAGCTTTTACAGAACATTAGTTATAGTCTCTTATAGCAGGCTGCTTTTTGTGGAACATTGTTTCACTATTGTCGTAAACGCTTCTGCTTGGAAAAGAAAATCGTCAGAACTCAAGGCCTAAAACCGTAATTTAGAGTGAGTTTTCGTATGACATTAGTGTATGAAAAAGTCGTTGTGTTATTGCACTGAAACAAAACAATTAACATAATTAAATTATTCAATTTGTAAAAAGAATTCTACACAAAGCAGCCTGATATAAGAGACTATAAATTCTGTTCTGTAAGAGAAAGAATCAATCATTTTTTTGGTTTTTAAAAGATAATTCAATCTACGTTAATTCATTTTGATATAACTTTCATGTAGGATGTGTAGGAGACAAGATATTATTCGAAAGGAAAAAGATTGAACGATTTTTTTTTTTAATGACAAGTTTATACAAGATGTCATAATTTCAGAACTATTTATGTCAGAACATTCTTTCATTTAAATTGTTTGCAAATTTGTTAACCTTTTTTGTGCTTTTTAGAAGTTTTACGTAAAATTCACCAGAAACGGAGAACTTGAAAAACTGACGTCTTTCAAACAATAGGCTGGTCCAAAAATACTTTTTTATACAGGGAAACGACCCCCACCCCCCTGTTTGATTCCAAATCCGAAATAATGTTTTAGAGTTTGGGAAAATGTTACGAGAAACTATAGAGGCTTATTGAGAATTATCCAAAGAAGAATCTCATGTATCAGACATGTGGCTTTGACACCCCTAACACACTCCCACGGTGCCTTGAAAACTACCCTTAAAACCAAAATTGCCCATTCTTCCTGAAGTCAAACTTTTGAGCACTTTATTCTCGTTTTTTTACTAAAAATTCTTTCTATTGGTCTAGTGGATTATTTATCAACATAGGTATTTAATTTTGAATTATTTAAACAACTTACATGTGTTTATAACATTTTTTTTTTCACAAAATTTGTAAATTTTTCTTTTCTGCTATTAATATTAGAACTTCTGATTGTTTAAAACAATAATTTTTTATATTTATGAATTGTTTCAACAATTAATTATCTACATATTGTTTAAACAAATGCAATTTGTTTACATAAATAAAAATTAATTAACCAATGTGGATAAATATTCCACTAGACCAACAGAAATAATATTTAGTGAAAAAACAAGAATGAAGTGCTCAAAAGGTCGATTTCATGAAGAATTGACATTTTTGGTTTTGAACTCAAAAAAGAAATTTTTCCACGTGCAGTTCAATTCAAAACCGGCACCTGTTAAAATCAACATTTAAAAAAAATATTTCTTTTTTCGGATTTGGAATCAAATAGGGGGATCGTTGCTCTCTAGCATAAAGCAAATTTTTTTCCATGCATTTTTGAACCACGCTATTAACACAATTTTCAAAACCTAAAAGGGAACGTATGTTCAATCAATATTAATCACGTAGGAACTTTTTTTAGCCGCAAAATTGAAGGTTTTTATCAGAGAAAAATTTACTTATTACTTGTTCCTTTCGAGAAAAATTACATAAATTGATTTAAAAAAACAAATATCGAGTTATTGTGAAAGGAGGCCTAACGACTATTTACATATTTGGTAAAAATACTCAGGAGACAACCCCACATCATAATTTCTAGGGTACAAACTTTGGCCTGCTCCTTTAAGTGAACCTTGGTTCTGGAGGTGGCTTGAGTGTTGTTTTATTATTGGTGGTTAAAAGCTAGGAAAAGTGAGAAAATTTGGAAAGTTTTGTTTTAAGACCACCTTGCTGAAAGCTTTTATTGAAGTCCGATTTTCTTCTAGGACAGCTCAAGTTGAAGCTCGTGGTATGTAGAATTGTAATGAAAATAAAAATAAAAATTTGATATATTATAGTGTTTTTTTTTGTTATCAGTGGTTAAAAAATATGAAAAATGATCATCATTACACAAAAAATACACATTCGTCTACGAAACCCTTCTTGATGGGCACTAGCCACCCGCTTTACGAACTGATTTTTCTAAACGATTATTGATGTTGTGTCGGACCCTTTGAAATTAATTATATGTATGTATCTTGAACGTGTATGAAAATATGTGAGATTGAATTGCAGAAATGTTTGCTTGGTTGCCAGGTGAGAACCCTGATAACTAAAATGAAAGACTTGGGTGGAAGACAACGTCACCGAAGTCGCATGCTTAGCAAGCAGCTTGAGTAAATCAGTATCGAGCAGAACGGGTATCGATCAAGATCTGCTTCCGAGTAGACGAACTTTGACGTCTCTATTTTTTTGTCAAACAGTTTTATTCTCTTATATACTCGTGAACAGTGCAATTGATATTTGTGCCGGAAAATAACTGCAATTTTGTGATAGGAAAAAGTGTATTTACCTGATAAGCGATACTCAAAACCTTGTTACTATGGACGGATCAGGTAACGAGGGGGAGCAGATGAAGACGCATGAAGGAGACGGAATGATAACGAGTTCAACTCAAACGGAAGAGAGTGGGGAAACCGTGCCTCCTTCAACTTTATCTTCAATCGACATCCCAGAGAAAGAGAAAGAAACACTAAGAAAAAGTGAGAGGAAAACTAAAGGATTGATACCTGAGCGACTGACATATGGATGTAAATAGCCAAAACAGAAAACGGCAGAGAAAAAAGCGTAACAGCTGACGTGCATGCGGAAAATTACAAGAGTACAGAGAATTTCGATCATTATTCACAGGCGAGACGATTGGATGCATCGCACTCCGGAATATCATGTTACTCTAAGTCTAGGCGGTCGGGAACATCATCTACCATTACTATCAAGAGAAGACAAATAGAAATAGATTTAGCGAAAGCTAAAGAAATCGCTCAAATCCAAATAGAAGCGGCTGAACACCAAAGAGTTTTGGCGGAGCAAGAGGCTGATCATCAAAAGAAATTAGCCGAAATGAGAGCCCAGTTAGATCGGGCAAAATTAGACGAATGTTTAGAAATTCTATCTGGAGAAAGCAACGAAGACAGAGAATCAGTTCACTGTGCATGTACGGAACAGACGAGCGTCTCGGAAGTACGCTCATGGATCGGAAAATCGAATAATCTTCTACCTGAAAAGACAAAGAAAAATGTGATAAAAAATGACCAGAAGAAGAAAGAAATACCAACAGATGAATTGGTGCCAGACGTGACAGTGAGTCACAAATATATGGCAAGACATGCCCTTGACAAAGACTTGCCACCCTTTGACAGCAACCCAGCTGATTGGCAATTGTTTATAGGTAGTTTTTGCGAATCTACTAGAGAATGCGGATTTTTACCGAGCGAAAATATGCTTCGACTGCGAAAATGTTTAAAGGAAGAAGCACTGGAGGCAGTCCGAGCGCCACTAGTGTTTACGAACGTGGAAAAACTACTACTACGGTAGAATCTCTCTAATCTCCAGGTCTCACGGATTCTCATCTTCTTAAACTTTTGATAGGAAAACTACCTAATGGACTGAAAAACAGGTGAGGTGAATCAGTAGCATAGAATCGAAATTAAACAACGATGGATAGATTTTCACAGTGGCTTAAAGAGCATGCAAATGCTGCAATGGTGATCTACACACGAGAGAGATAGGAATCAGCGTGTGTTAGCGGTCTCAAACGGAGAAGAGAAAGAGGCGATGTGCGCTCATTGTTCTAAGACACTTAAGATTGAGAGTTGCCCACAATTTAAAAAGTTGACCGCCGACGAGCGCTGGAAATGGGTGACGAAAGCTAAAGTGTGCTTCTGCTGTTTATCAACGGAGCATACGAAGAAGGACTGCAATCAAAAAGCATGCGGCAAAGATGGGTGTAAGTTGAAACACCATCGCATGCTACATCACGATCTTGGAAGGTCAGCAAGCAGTGCCTCTCTACTAAATTCTACCAACTCTAAAACCAGCTCGTCCAACGCTACAGAACCTGCCAATGCCAATGAAAAAGAGGTTATGAACCTGATACGTAGGAAGAAAAAGACAATTTTGCTGATGATCTTACCTGTGACATTATATGGGCCAGCAGGACAAATTAACTCTACTTGAAGAGCAGGCAGCTATCGAATTGGGATTGCATGGAACCAACGAGCCTTTGAATTCGCAATGGATCACGGATGATATAGAATTCAAGAATAAAAGATTCAGGTTAGTAAATCTGCATGTTCAAGGACGAACCGGTAAGAAGTATAAACTAACGGATGTACAAACTGTGCGGCAATTATCATTGCCTGCTCAGACACTGAAGGCTGCTACTGAGAAATGTCCTCACTTTAAAAATATTGATATAGCCGATTTGAGTCATGTACAACCTCGAGTTTTGGTTTTAATGGATCACGAACATTTAATTAGGGTTAAGAAAACCATCGCAGGGAAGCCAGGGACCCTAGTCGTGTCCTTCACAGAACTATTTTGGACGATACACGGAAAATATGACTCGAATAGAGTGGACAGAGATTTTACGTTATTCTTTCATGAAAAGCGGGACGACGTGGATTTTCACATTTTGAAGGATTTCTGGACGACCGAATCCTTTGGAGTTTCCCCCACTCAAGAGACACTTTGCTCTTCAGAAGAAAAAAGAGCAAAAGAAAATAATTGAAAAAACCGCAAAACGCACAGGAAATCGATGGGAAGTCTGCCTCCTCTGGCGGACCGACATAGAAAATTTACCTGAAAGCACAAAAAATGCAGAGAGAATATTTCCCTCGATTGAAAGAAAATTAACGAAAGATCCTGAGTTTGAGAAAATTTACCTAGAGAACTTGCCCGAGAACTTGGTACCTTCCCCACTTCGCGGCGATTCACCCACACAAACCAACGAAGCCTCGTTTGTTGTTCGACGCAGCGGCGAGGAGTCATGGAGTTTCTCTGAATAACCGGCTGCTGAAAGGTCCAGACCTTCTGAATTCTCTGGTGGGAGTGCTGTTTACGTTTCTACAATGATTATTAGCAATTTGCGGAGATTTGAAAGAAATGTTTCCCCATGACAGAATTCGAGAAGATGGCCAAGACAGTCAGCGCCATTTACAACGAGATGAGAAAACTGGTAAACTGATTGTACTGCGAATGCAGTCAATTATATTTGGAGCCATCTGTTCTTATATCGCCCACGAGATAAGAAACAGAAATACTAAAGAATTTCAAGAAGCCTACCCAGATGCATGCAGAGCAATTACAGAGAGACACTACATGGACGATTATTTGGACAGCGTAAACACAGCGGAAGAGGCGATCCAGAAAGCTCATGACGTCGCTTTCATTAATCAACAAGGTGGATTTGAGGTTCGCAACTGGATGTCCAATTCTACAGAATTATTGCAAACGTTGCAACAAGATGCTCTTGCGCCATCTGGAAGTGGATTGAATTATAACGAAGATAAATTACAAAGAGTCCTTGGTGTGATTTGGGCACCCAACAGTGATTGCTTTACTTTCAAAACAGATTTTCCAAAAGTCATGTCGATGTTCGATCCTCTAGGTTTGCTTACAGTCCTAATGCTGAAAGCAAAATTGCTCCTGCAGGAAATTCGGCGACGTAGTACTAACTAGGATGAACGGATACCTGATAAACAAAAAAAATAAATAAAAAAGATGTACCACCTGGCTGGAAGACTTGCAACGAGCGAAGACCTTGGGAATCCCACGTTGCTACGTACTGAAAATCGGCGAGATACAGGAAATTCAACTCTACGTATTCTGTGACGATTCTGTTCTTAATCCAACCTGAAACAGAATGGCCTAAAGAGAAGGTCAACGATGTACAATCACCGGATCCAACAACTCTTGAGATCAAAAAAGAGTTTTGTGGCACCTTGATCGCCACGCAAGAGGCTCTAATAGAACCGACGAGATTCTCTTTATGGGTTCGGTTAGTCCGTACGCAAGCCTGGGTCAGACATTTGTGTGACATATGGTCCAAGAAAGTGCCGAAATTAGAGAAGAATGGAGGAGTCTGGGAGTTGACAGCAGAAAAAGTTCAACAAGCAGAACTCGATATTTTGACCCAAGCACAAAAGAAATCGTACACCGACGAATGGACAAAATTGAAGAATGGCCAATCTATTTCAAAGTCATCGAAAATCCAACAACTCAGACGGAAAATGGAGAATGGGCTGATTAAGATAGACGGACGAGTGACCGCTGGTATGGTTGCATCAGGTGACAAAATCATCTTGTATGGAAAACATCCAGTAACAAAACTTTTAGTAATGTATCACCATCGCCAGGCAGGACACCATGGAAGAGAAATGGTGCATACAGCACGCATCCGGACAGTGATAAAGAAAGCATGGCGCAGCTGTCTTCTCTGTCAGCACCGAAGATTCACCTAATTGACTGCACGAGCAGTCCACTTGGATATAGCGACCTCATTAACGACGAACTCAACGATCATGGTTCTCCGTCGACTGATGGCTAGAAGAGGATATCCCCGAAGAATTTACTCGGACAATGGAAAAAATTTAAAAGGAGCATCTGAAGAATTGAAAAATGCCGTCCAAGAGCTCGATAAAAATGAGATTCTACAACAGACTTCAAAATTCCAAATAGAATGGAATTTTATTCCTCCAGCTACTCCGCACATGGGTGGATGCTGGGAAAGCCTGGTGAAATCTGTCAAAACACCTTTAGAATCGACCTTGCGAGAACAAGAGCCACGTGAAGAAGTGCTTCAAACTTTGTTCGCCGAAGCAGAACATTCGGTAAATAGCCGACCACTCACGCACGTGTCTGACGATCCTGAAGAACTGACGAGTCTAACACCAAATAATTTCTTCATGTTGACACCTGGATAAACTCAAGAATCACATGGTCCTCCCGGCAATTTTTCCGACGGAAAAAACCTACGTCGACAATGGCGTATCTCTCAACACTTTGCCGATCATTGTTGGCGGCGTTAGGTGAAAGAATATTTACCAGCGGTCAACAAACGGACCAAATGGCAGAACGAAGCTCCGAAGATGGAAGTGAGAAGTTTAGTTCTTATTTGGGACAACAACTCGCCGAGAAACCCGTGGCCACGTGGACGAGTGGTAGTATTGTACCCGGGAAAAGATAAAAGAGTGCGCGTAGTTGATGTGAAAACCGCGACCGGGACATATAGAAGATCAGCGGCGAAATTGTGCGTCCTTCAACAATAAGTGTATTCCTTCCGATCAGGAAATACGACGGGGAAAATGTTTCGCACGCTTTGAAATTAATTATATGTATGTGTCTTAAACGTGTATGAAAATATGTGAGATTGAATTGTAGAAATGTTTGGTAGTAAAATCAACTCTCTAAATCCGAATTAGTAGAAATTTCACTAATGCAATTAGTAGCATTGTATCTGACTGTTGAGTTAGAAATTTTATCAGTTTCCACTAAATGAATTTATAAGATTTATGTTACTAAATGAATTAGTAAGGGTATTCTACTAATCTGCTTAGTAGTGCCGACTTACTAATTCAATGAGTAGCAATGAATTGCTATGGAAACATAATTTAACAATTTTTTAAATACCTTCTGCTCGTTTTTGAGTTTTAATTGAGAAAAGATAATGTTTTCATAATTTATATTCTAAGTTTATATAGCTATATTAATAGTAATTGTGTATGAACGATGCAATATTTAAAACTGAAACGGTATTGGGATCCGCTGCGCTGCAATACACCATCTATTTTTTCAGTGCGGCCAAAATGTGAACTCGTGAAGTCAGGTGGTAGAATAACAGCATCCTCAGAAATTAAAAAAAAAAAAATTATTATTATTGTATAAAATCTTTGATGGAAAATAAAATACGATTTTTATTACAATTTTGATCATTTGCTCAAAGTAAAAAAAAATGGGTTGTCATAAAATCATTGTATCCATGATTTTCAAGTCTTTTTTCATGTTTCAAACTTATCACTTTTGAGGCAGCTCTTATAATCATCAGATCCAGTTTCCTTAAGCGACAACAAATATTATTTAACCTAAATTTTAAACAGAATTAAAAACTCTTTTGTCTTCAAAAAAGCCTTTTTTGAATCACCGTATTGGTAAACTTCGGATAAGTTAAAATAAAAGTATCTACATACTTTAAAGCGCGCGAATTTTAATTTAGTTTATTTAATTTTTTAAAGTGAAAATTGAACTATTATGTTTGATAATTGATCGTTTTTAGTTGAATATTCAATTATTCATCTCTTTTTTCTTTGCTTGGAAATTCAACAGCTTCTTTGCTTTTCTAACATTGTAGTTAAAAATTCATCTCTTTAGTTGAACATAATACAAAATTTTAAATCGAACCATCTAATTTCAGGTTGAAAAATTACCATTTTTAGTTGAAAATTAAACTACTCCAGTCAATGATTCATCATTTTAGTTGAAAATTTATAAGCTTGGATGAAAATTAATTGTTTTAACCGAAAACGGAAATAAAACAATTGAATTTTTGTGTTTAAACTGATATTTTTTGTTAAAAAATCAAATATTTCGCTTTTCTTGAAAAAACGTATTTTTAGGTAAAAAATTATTCTTTATGTTTCAAAATTAACCTTCTAGTTTGAAACTTTATCTTTTTGGTTGAAAATTTAAGTATTCCAGTTAAGTATTTATCATTTTAGTTGAAATTTCATCTTTTAGATTGAAGATAAAAACTACTTGGTTGGAAGTTATTCTTTTGTTAAAAATGCATCCTTTTGGATCAGAATTCATCTATTTCAGTTAAAGATTCATCATTTCAGTTTAAAATTTGTTGTTTTTTTTTCTGGAAAATTAATTTATTAACTGAAAATTTAACCATTTCATTTTTGGTTAAAAACTGATATTTTTTAGTTCAAAATTCAAATATTTGGTTGAGAATTCATGTATTTTCTTGAAAAATTAAACTACCGTTTAAAATAGTAACACGCAATACATTTACCAATTCACTTAGTAGTAGCATTACCCATTCCTTTAGTAGATATAGTTACTAATTCATTTAGTCAGTTATTCTTACTCATTGAAATAGTAGATTTTTACTAATTACTAGTAAATGAATCGACTGGGCGGTCGCCAGTTTGCCAGTTTGCTAGGTCAGGTTATAACCCTGATAAATAAAATGAAAGACTTAGGTGGAGGACAATGTCGCCGGAGTCGCCTGCTTAGCAACCAGCTTGAGTAAATCAGTATCGAGCAGAACGGGTATCGATCAAGATCAACTTCCGAGTAGACGAAATTTGACCTCTGTATTTTTTTGTCAAATAATTTTATTCTAAATTAGATTCAATCTGTAATATCCGTGATCAGATATATTGTCTCAACAGTTATGTGTTCCAAAGCGGTAAAACCAAACTGCTTGTTTTTTTAAAATAAATATCATTTTATAGTAATTCTGTGTACGAAAACTCATAAATCCCTTATATAGTCCGAAATAGATGTTATTACATCCAAAGCAAATCAATTCAATAAATTTAACCAGTAAATGACTGATAGTTGATAACTTTTTTATTCATGAGATTCAGTATATTCTTTCTCTATAAACTATTACTTTTTCTTTCCTCTTTTCATTTCATTTCGAAATTACGAGAAATAACTTTGATTAGTTTGAATTGAAATAGATACACGGAGAAAAATGGATGGTCAAAGTTAGAAGGTCAAAATTTAGAGAGCCAGTCCGTTCTTTTAGATGGCCTAAAGAGCCATCCAGAATTTTTTTGACATGGTCAGAGCGGCTCTTATTTTATGACCAATCTGGCTTTTATAAGAATGCCAGACTCACTATCAGGGATAAGCAAGGTATCCTTTTTGCATGGTCAATACGAGCATTTTGTTTTGACTCATTTCGACCATCCACGGAAGAGCAGATGACCCATCGCGGAGGGCCCACATGATTAGTTACCGTTGGCGTGTT
>CAKNWT010237614.1:0-10020 GCA_932066315.1 Andricus coriarius
AAACTCAGTAGTTTATTATTAAAATACAATGAAAAGGAAAAATAAAACTGTAAACTCAACTGGAACAAGCTTCCAGCAACATTGAGCGAATAGAATCGTATTATTATTTTTAATTCATAAAAATATTTACTTGCAAAGCTCTTGAGAAATAATTTAATAATGTTGTGTAATTCAGTTTAAAGTGTTTGCACCTGCATTTGCGCAAAGCTGATTTTATTACCTCATAAAGAAAATAATCACTCTATGCATACAATTGAATGACCTCACGTAGATATAAAAATGGATACTACAAATGATATAAAATAAATTATTATAAAATTTATATCTCGTGAAATGTAAGCCCAAAGTAAATTCAAAATGCGAAATTAAACACTGTCGTGAAAAAGTTGATAACAGAAAGCATACCAAATTTAATTACATAAAATCCTTAAACAATATTTAAAGAATATACCCGCTTTCGAGCACTAGTAGTGAGTAGCGTAACAAGTTTTTCTTTCCCAAAAGTTTAAGTATCCTGAATTTCTTTGTACCGACAAGATAAGATTTTTCTGTATACCTTTCAAACCTGCTCAAAGTGAATTTAAATTTGAATAGAAACCTTTGGAAAATACACCATTTGAGGTGCAGAAGAGTCAAACGTAGCAGGAAATGAGTGAGGAATATATATATATTATCTATTGGTACCTTTGCGCTCCATTGGTTTCCGTTAACAGCTTAAGCCATGATGAAAAAGGATAGGCGGTGGTTTGCAAAAGCGGATCCTAGAGGCGGGAGAGGAGAAACCTTCAGAAAAGCGGACGTTTAGTGCACAAAGAGCTGTGGTATCTCATCCCTTCTAATGGGATGTCAATGGCCAAGTTTCAGATAGTAACTCTACAAGAAACCTAGTTTTAGTTCTAATGCTTTTATCTAGCTCCGGACAGAGTATAAGCCGATTCGACAGAAAACCAGAGAATATTATTTAAAAGCAGGAAAATGAGCGTGGTTAATGAAAGTGGGTGCGATTAAGGGGCGCAGACAACATTGATATCAGGACAACGGCGTGGCAAATCAAAAGAGACGTGACAAAGTATGTAAAGTGAGTGTGGTCAAAGGTGCGTCAGCAACATTTTCGAAAAAAGGTATGCGGGCAAGGGTGTGGCTAATGACCAAGGAAAGTAGGTGTTACTGCAAGTGGGTGTGATAAGAAGCGTGGTTAAAAATGGCATGTGGACAAGGGTATAGCTAATGCAGGAAAAATCGGACTTTTCTGCAAAATTCAACTAGTCTTGTAATCCAGTAAAAGTTATGGAAAAATCGAACTTTGCTAACGTATAGGCGAACGATTGAGAAGAGAATGAAACGGATGTAATGTGGGAATTGAAAGAAATTCTTTTTCGAAGAGAAATCTACCTCAATTTGATTTATGTTTCTTGATAAAACGTAGAATCATTTGCAAAAAAGCGTTTTCACTTCTCGCGACTTTACCTTCAAAGCAACTTCGAGTTTTTTCTGTTTTATAATTCAGTCGTGATTTTTAAATTAAAAATGGATCGAATTGATAGAAGTCTGTCATTTCATGGATTTTCAGTAGATTTTAAATGAGGCGTTCAGAGGAACAACGTGATAATTTCTATGTTTTAACATAGGACTTATCACGTTCTTCATCTGAGCGGCTCATATTTAAAAGTACTTTTTTTTACTTTTCAGAAAATACCTAGAATTCTGTTTTGAAATAGTGGGATTTCCTTATCCATTTCAAGGAAATTTCAGATGTGAAGACTCAGGCTAAATCTATGTGCAGCGTGATTGTTTGGCTAGAGGCAACACATTACCATAATCAGTTCTGCCTTTCCACTTGTCCCAATTTCTCTTACCCTTGCCACGAACTCTCAGATTCCATCTATTGTATTCATAGGTTATTATACTGCTTCATATATTATACACGCGATCTCAGAGCAAATTTCTAAACTAGAAATTGTATTCGTGGCGAATTTGGCTAGCTGAGTGATGTTGCAAGTTACAACAGAGTGATGTTTGAATCAACTACGGCAGTTTTCACTTTAGAGTGATAAATAGTCCGTGGACTAGTGGGTAATGAGGAAATATTTTCCGAAAAAGGGGGTATGAAATTGTTTATGAATTGATTTTGAAAATGCAAGTAAGGTTTGTTCTTGTTGTTGATATTTAAGAAATTCCGAACTCGAAAAAAAAATATTTTTCAGGGCTTCTACAGGTCAGAGAATAGCAGACATAGTGAAGGGAATTTTCTATCAAATAAAGTTGAACTTAATTATATTATTTTGTAGAAAATACAACAATTATGTTACAAAATCATTCTGTTTGGTTAAAAATACAACTACTTTATTGAAAATTCATTTATTATGGTAGATAATGTATATTTTTTTGTTGGAAATAACAACTGCTTGATTGAAAATTAATTTATTTTGGTTGAGGATTCACTATTATGACTATATTATCTTTTTCAGTTATAAAATCAACTACTACATTTGTCGTTGATAATTCACCTTTTTTGGTTAAGAATTAAACTTCTTTGTTGAAAGTGAAACTACTTTGTTAAAAAATTCATTTTGTTGGTTGATGATTCATCACTTTAGTTGAAAAAAACTTTCTTTGTTCAAAATGTAAGTATTTTGCTGAAAATTATTTTTTCTTTTTGAAATTAATTTTTTTAACTGAAAAATGAACTATTCCAGGATTGGTTGAAAATTTACATTCTTTACTTCAAAATTCAACTATTTCGTTAAAAATGCTTTAATATTGTAAAAAATTTTAGTATTTTGTTGAAAATTTCTTTTTTGGTGCTTTATTAATATACTTGGTGACTAAATCATCTTTTCGGATGAAGATTTATTTTCTTGGTTGAAAATTTAACTATTAAGTTCAAAATTCCTTTAAAAATTCAAATATTTGGGCGGAGATTCCTGTATTTTATTAAAAGTTCACCTTTTTTGTTAAAAAATTAGTCTTCTTGGTTGAACATTCATCTTTGTGAATGAAACTTCATTTCTTTGGTTGAAAATTAGTTTTTAAAAATTGAAAATAAACTTTCTTAACTGAAAATTTAACTACTTCACTTTTGTCAAAAATTTATCTTTTTTGATAGAAATTTAATCTTTTTGGTTGCAATTTTTTTTTAATTTAACTTTTTGTTGAAAATTAGTTTTTTTCTTGAATTTTTTTTCTAACTAAAAATTAAACTATTCTATTTTTGGTTGAAAATGTATCCTGTAAGATGCGTCGCTCCCCACTGGACAAGCGGGATTCCCAATTCTCGAGGATCACCAGTCGATCGCCTTTTCGGAGGCGTGCGATAATGACATTTTTTAATGCTAAATCTGTTTCTTTATTTTATATTTATTGGTTCATTAAAAACTCGAGATAGGACAGGCGTTTGGAACAAGGATGCGCGCTTTAATAAGTGAAAATTGTTTCTTTAATTTTAAAAAACATCCAGATTAAAAATTTAATAAGAAGGCTGGCGGCATGCCACAACATATTTAATATTATAAAATCAATATACTGTTACAAAATATCCGCTCTATGTGCTTTCGGCGTTTTATATTTTCTATATCCTTATATAAACATACATGTACATCTATTATCAATGGCAGCGCTGAACTAAAGTCGGATAAAAAGTCCTGACACCTGGCTTTGAAGCTTTATTACTCGGTGAGAAAAAATCGCAGGATGTTGAGTCAAAGATAGAAACATTCTTCAACATTATACTTGTAAAATTATATCAATTTTATTTTTGTCACAATTTTTTTAACTTTCCAGTGACAGAAAATGTGTGAAAAAACAGGAGAAATGACCCTCAACTTTCATTACGTCGACTTTGAAATCCTTCACAAGTGAAAAAATTGGTATAAAAAATTTGAAAAAATTCATGAGTATTCTTTAACCTGTACTTTACAAATGGTAACTATTTTACCGCAATTTAATGATTGTTTTCATTAGTAAAGCTAAAAATGTAAAAAAACAAGTATCTCGGCTCTTGATAGAGATTTCAAGCTGTACACTGTTAGAAAAATTTGTATGAGATTTAATATACATGTGTGTGAAGCAAATATGCACTACCGCTACTGAATTCTAACATTCATTGGTGTAGTGAATTTATTATACATGTGTATTAAATTTAATATACAGGTCGTTATATCAGTTTGCGTGAAAACTCAAAGTGCTTTCATTTCTTCAAATCTTGTCAACTACTGGCAGTTAAATTAATAATCTAGAGTTCGTCGACTGAATTCTTATTTATAATGAAACTGCAATGTACGGGTGGAACTTTTCCCTAAATTCGCTGTAAATGCTAAAAATTTAATGCGAATACAGTTGATTGTAGGTTAGCTCTGTTATTTATTTGCTTAATTGAACTTTTCGACTTGAAATCCAATTTTATTTTTGGTTAATAGGAAGAAGGTATCTTGTTATATTATTTGGGATCGAAAATGACTGCAAAACTTATTTTGAATTTGTGTAAAGTAGAATAATCTCATTTTTCTTGTAAGTGTTCAACATGAATGTATATGAAATGTAATATACATGCGCTTAATGGCGATTATATATGCTTGATATATTAATTTTAATACACATGGGTATATTAAATTTAATATTATTTTTAACAGTGTATTCTAGCTTAAAAGAAGATTCTGAAAAGTTGAATGGCCAATAAAAATGATTGATTTCTGAATTAAGAGAGTGATAACAATCACAATCTTAATGAGTTTCAATTATTTTGGTAGCAAATTCATATATTTTTGGTTAAAAATTCAACTTTTTTGTTAAAAATTCCTTTTTTCGAGTTAAAAAGTCATTTTTTTTGTAAGAAATTCGTCTTTTTGTCTCGAAAATTCAACATTTTGG
This sequence comes from Andricus coriarius, assembly GCA_932066315.1. Taxonomy (NCBI): domain Eukaryota; kingdom Metazoa; phylum Arthropoda; class Insecta; order Hymenoptera; family Cynipidae; genus Andricus; species Andricus coriarius. The sequence goes on from CAKNWT010237614.1 coordinate 4,867, forward strand.
ATTAAATTTTTTTCTTTATTGCCTGAAAAATCTTTTTTGATAAAAAATGTAACTATTTTGTTAAAAATTTAACTGTTTTTGTCAGAAAATAATAATGTTTTCTGTGGAAATAATAATTAATACACTTTTCGTTGAGATTTAATTTTTTTTTTTATCGAAGATGAATTTCTTTTGACAATTATTTTTTTGCAAGTAATTAATTAATTTTGATTCAAATGTTTTAAACATTATGGAAGATTTTCAATTCATCAAATTTCGGTTGAAAACTTAACTATTTTGTTGAAAATTCCTTTTTTCCTTGTTGAAAATGAATTGTGTTTACTGAAAATTGAATTCTTCTATTTTTGGTTTAAGATTTATCTTTTTGAGTTGAAAACTTAACTATTTGGTTGGAAAATAATGTACTTTATGCATATGTCTTACGTTATTTGTTGCTGATCCCTTATAAACTTCTGTATGACTGTTATCACTAAAAGTGTTTCAAATAATTTTAGTAACAAACATTTTTTTGCATTAACATTATTGATCTCTTAGATGCAAGGTTGTTTTTATACGTAAAAGAAAAATTTAGAAGAGTCAGGGAAAATGAAAAACTGGTCAGGGAAAAGTCAGAGAAATGTTGAAATTGGCATTTCGTTGCAACCCCGTTTTTTGTGCACGACATTAAATGGGTTTAAATGTATTAAACATTACTGAAAATTGTGGGATCATAAAACAAATTACTCAAACGAAAAATGTAACTGTTTTTGTCTTTAATTAATTAAGCAAATTTAATCCGACTGTATATTTACCGATAAAGTATTTTTAGCGTCAAGTCATTGATACGTGAAGTAACAAAGAATTGGACGGATAACAGTTAGCGAATTGGCAAATAGCAGAGGCTCCCGCATGTTAGTTTTATATCACGCATCATCGAAAAAGCATTTCATTTGACTTTTTTCCAATCATCATTTAAGTTCGCAATTGGTGAAAATGGAATTGCCTCGCATCTGTCGATCGTCAATGCGTAAAATTCCATTTTATAAAAATGTAGAATATGCGAGTTTGATAAAAAGAATCCGAAATAAAAAGATTTGAAAAATGTTCCTTCACAACTAAGAGAAAAAGATTTAAATAATATCAATAATTTTCTACATTAAAAAAAGAAAAAATGCATTTTTCGGAAGCTTATTATGCCTTAAAATTCGATGAGACTTAATACATAAAAATGTGCGTGAAGTGGAATATATTACCCATTATTTGTGAAAAGTGTATCATAAATTTTAAACGATAAGTTAAACAATATCGAGGGGTCCTCAGGTATTGAAATTTCTGACAGAAGCGTTGGCGCAACAAAATAACGCAAAGCGATTTGACGCGTGATGTAATAAATTAGAAATTGACACCATGAAAGAGATGGACGGTGGGGATAAGCCCGTTTCATGTAAAGCTTGCTGCAGATAAGCACCGGATTAATTCATCTTTTTCCCAGCCAAGCGCTCTCGTTTTTCACGCATGGATTCAATTTTGTAAAAGCTTCATTTCGCGTGTGTAAAATAGGATATAAAAATGCAGGATTCTCTCAGTTTCAGAAAGTTAATCGTTCTGGGTAAATAAAATGAAGAACCTTTCAAATTTTCAACTGAATCCAGTTTCAGAGAACTCTACATTTTGGATCAAATAAGAAACTCTTAAAACAGTTTAACCAACCAAAAACTCTATAAGATATTCCTAACGCCTTGAAAAATGCAAAAATTTCCTTTTTATATAACTGCTTTCCAATCCTTATTTCTTGATATTGAAAAACTGATATTTTCCTAGACGAATCTGACTAATTTACGAGTTTGATTAGACTGCTTTTCAATATTTAATTACAAGCAGAGATTAAGACTGTGTACAAGAAAATCGAATTATTTATCAATGCTCTTATCCCCTAATGGAAATTGAACAATTAATAGAAAATCCGGGTTTAATTTTTATTTCTTGTTTTCCATTCTAGAATCCAGGAAAAAGATACAACGTGCGTTCACCATTCAAAGATTAGCAGCTCCAGTACGACAAAAGCAGAAAAAGCTTCTCTCGAATCTCAAGAGAAGTTATTTTACCCGCTTTTTTCAGGACTGAAAATCGACATTTCCTTTTCGTCGTAATTGCATCGTAAGAGTTTATTTTGTTTTTATTTGATGAGAAAACAATTTCAAATCAATCTATAATCATCAGGATGCTACAGTAAAGAAGATTAAACAGAAATTATCACAAACATGCGTAAAGAACTGTGATTTCAATATAGATTCTTCGCATTTTTAGTCGTTCATTTGCAAATCAATAATTGAAAAATACCGTTTTTAATGTGTGCGAAATTTCAAATTAAAACAGCGTCTAAAATTGAATCAATTTTCACCGAGTTTTTGATTTAATAAAGTTCTAAATCGAATAATTTTAAATTAAAAACTTCATAATGATAACCAATTTCAAACTGAAACGCACAGAAAATACAAAGTGTAATTTTGAACCCAATTTCAGAGTAATCTTTACCTGGAAAAAATTACCTTTGCGTGGAAAGATTCACTTATCACATTGAATTGGAACCTAAAGATTACCGGCAACAGAAATTCAGTTCTGTTTTTTTGTACGCTTAAAATGAAAAATTTCTAATTTGAAAGTCTTAGATTAAATTCTTCAAAAATGAACAATTTCGATTTGAAGATTATATAAAATATAACCAGGATCGATACCGGTATGTATGATAACGATTTTACTGTGATAACTATAAAATTTGGAATAAAAAATAAAAATTACTTATTAACTTTTTTCGATTTAACATAAATATTATATCTCTTATTATTTGTAGGAAAAGGTGGCTGTCGTTATTGATTTGCTTGATTACTGATTATTGTTTTAATTATTTTCAAAGAAACTGAGATGCTTTTAGAAAACTCCAATTCGCAATGGTGATCTGGTCTTTTGATTTGATTTTTTTTCTGTATAAAGCATCCTTTCTTGTATTTTTGTATTGATATTATTATTATTATACCATTAAGCCATATCCTTTTCGGGTTAAGGTTGTATGTAAAAAAATCGATCTCTGGTAGAATTTTTTTTAAAAAGGAGCTATATTTAAATGAAATGATTATTTATATGCTACATTAATTTCAAATTTTTCAACCGTACCGATGGAGAGATAATTAATGTCAAAGTTGACTACTTTAACACGTAATTTGTCGGCAATGCATAGGCACTCTTTACAATTTAATTTGTAGTAATTAAACGCTCTGGTACAGACATTTTAAAAATGTCAGTATTTGTGCAGCTTGAAAATACAAATTTTCAACAAAAAAATTCCAATTTTTCCACCGTGTAGTTTTATAGATAATCTAATGAAAAGAATTGAAATTTAAGTCACTTTCAAACGGATAAACGTAACAGATCTGCGAATCTGTTGTTGGCATAGCAGTGGTGACTCTACGTATACACACATACTACGAATTCTAAGCCAGTGGCGCACTGAAAATTTCATCATGCGGGCCCGTGAAATTTGTTCAAAATAGCATGGCTCGACGGCGCCCCGCGGGACTCTACTATTTGTACGGGGATGGGACTTGCATACAACCTTCAGCGTGACTCACTCGGTTCCAGCCGGGGATCAGGGAGTTCATGTGAGAAAAGTGAGAATAGTGAGGAAGGGAATTTCACGGGGGGGGGTGGGGGGGGGGGGGGGCAGAGATTTTAGATTTATCTAGATTTCCCGTGTTGTTTATTTAATTAAAAAATTCGTTCCACAACACTGCTCCGACCCAGGTTGCTGATCAATCTCTATAGAAAGCACCACAGGCGAAGAGCTTCACAAAGTCATTATGTAAAGCTCTCCAATCGAGCCCAGCAGAATCTAATGTTTTTTGTTTCAGACGTCACTCACCATCATGCATTTCTTATAAACTATTTGTCGGCACACTTTTCTGTCCTGGGATACCTCTTTAGCTTCCCTTACGACCATGCATTTCCTCATGCAAGCTCTTGTTTTTTTATGGCTTCTTATATTTTTTCGAATCAGGGTCTTATTTACACCTTCTAACAATTATTTCCTCGGTCTGCCTCTGGGTGCGCTACCATTTACTTTACTTCGATATACTTGTTTTGTCAGTCATTCATCTTTCATTCTCTGAACATGTCCAAACCATCTCAATAAATTTCTTTCATACTTGTGAAACACTGTCTCCTCTGGAACACATTCCTTCAGGATTCTCTGACTACTGAGATTTTCTATTAGCGTTTTACCGTACAAATTGCGCAAATACTGGATGCCAACCGCATTAATTTTGCGCTTATCTTTTTCTTGGTATGTGCAGGTCTCGCTACCGTACAGCACAGTGAGTACAAGCATGAAATACGAAAATCTGTCAACAGTTCGAGGTTAGTTGGGTAGGTTAAAGAACCTCTCTTTTGTTTTACAAAAAATACCCCCTACTCTTTTGCAATAGTTTGCATCGTTTACGAGAAAAAATCAATTTAAAGACAACATCTTTTTCTTGGACGCAAAAACGGTCAATCCCCTATAAAACTGATGGGGCGCCTTTCTTAAATAAGCAAGAACTGTAAACAAAATATAAAAAAAATTGAAAAAGGTGGGGCCTTCTAGCAAATCATCTTTTTTCATCGAATTTTGAAAACATGAAAAGAAGATTTTCAGGAAAACCCAATCTTTTTATTTTGCTTATATATTAAACAATTTTGTTTTGCTAATATAAAAAAGGCATCCTGTCAGTCTTATAGTGGCCTAATAACTTTTGAGGCCAAACATTTTTTTTAATTTAATTTTTTTTCTCGTAAATTATTCAAGCTATCATAAAAAAGTTAAAGGTATTTTTGTAGAACTTTTCTAGATGTTTTAACTTTTATCTGCACCTCTTTGTTGTACCTTTCGTTGTTTCCGAGAAAAATGCAAAAATTCGATTTTTCCAAAATAATTTTTTTATTAAAAAAAATGGTTTATCAACAACGAAACGAACGAGATATATAGTATAGAATGGCCAGCTATTTCTAGAAAACAATACAAATGTTAAAAACCAGGATTTTTGAGAAAATCCACTTTCAACAATTTTAGAAAAACAGCCGCCATTTTGTCATTATTCAAAATTTGAAACTTTTTTTGGAAACAATTGAAACAGCAAAAATTGC
>CAKNWT010237627.1:0-11502 GCA_932066315.1 Andricus coriarius
AAAGTATAGAACGCATGAGGTGAGCATGAGGAGAAAAATGTAATTACGTTGATCATTGTCAATCACTTAATCATCAACTATTTCGGAATCATCCTAGTCTCAATTTACAATGATGAGCCATTCAATTATAAACTTACACAATAATAATCCGTGGTTGTGGTTCGACAACCGGCAGAGACGGAAATATTGCCAAAACAAATCCTGTCCATAACAGCCACGGATGGCTACCTTTCACTAACACTGTTTGCAATAAGGCAGCATAAAACATTGCAAAAGTGAAAATCATTCTGTAGATCAGCCCAGCGAACATGATTATAATAAGAATCATTATCATTATCACCCCAACTCGAGGAGACGTAGCATTTTGTATTTCCAATAAAGGGACAGTAACAATTGCTTCTCGTATCGCCAACCACATGGAAAAGATCGCCACAATTCCGTATAATAATAAACGCACATCTCGATAACCTGAGACTAAAGAATTATAACTTTAGATTAAATTTAGACAAATTAGATAGAATTAAGACAAATCAGAACTCTTTAATGCATTTTTTGTTTTCAATGTTGAGTTTTTCTTACCTATATATTCAATAAACAGAATAAAAAGGACGCCACAGAAGCCTAATTTCACTAAATATAATTTGAACGACTGATCGTCCCGTCGAGGTTTTCCTGCAACTTTCAGGAACAATAAAGCGATCCAACCGAACCACATTAAAGTCAAATATAACATAAACCGATTCCTCTGATACTGACGAAAGTAGTACAAAGACTCCTTAGCCAGTAAAACAGTTTTTTCGGCCACGTCAATACTCTGCAATATTTTCCCCTCTCGTATTAGGGCTTCAATTTGATGAATCCTTTTGTGCAGTTCTTCATCTCTCCAATGTGTGCTAATGTCATTGCTACCAAGGCTAAGTTCTCGATTTGCTTTAACTTGCAAAACTAGTTGTTTTATGTTTCGGAGAAAAGCACGAGCTCCGTATTCTTTAATTGCAGGAGATAAAAGCTTCAGATTTAAAACACCCTGCAATCCATAAATATATTTTAAAGCACTTATTCGAATTTGAAGTATTTTTATTATTTTATTTTTCATGGATATAAGTTAATTATAAGTTTTAATTTTGAAAGACTTAAATTTCAGATCATACAATTTGAATAAATAACTAGAAAAATTGCAATGATAAAAGCGGTTTTTACTCTTAGTTCCATAATAATTAATGCATAAATAAATGAGCAACAATACCAATCATAAACTGAAGTCTTAATAATTTGAAGTGGAACTCTTAAGTATGTTTGACAGTTATTCTGAAAATGGCTTTTTAGTATATTCTGATGACTACATTGTTAAAAAAAATACTGCATTACGCAGAATAAATTTAAATTTATTTAGTACGTAAGTTAAAATTATATGTGAGAGAAAAAAAAGAAATTAATTTTCATTTTTTATTACAGTTATCATTAACCGAAAATTTTCGAATACTGCACGAGATGAACTCTTAGAATATAAGAAGCTCAACACTATTATTTTTGTAAAAATTATAGAAATGACTGTTTGCATTTCAAATCAGGCAGATAGAACATGTATTTTATAGTTGAAGCACATTTATTTATTTGTTAGAAACATTCGAAGGTTACCTGCGAATTCTCAAAAATTGACATATATCTCCTAAGTTTGGTTCTTAATAAACCACTGCTTCATATTGAAAAAAATTATATAGTTAATTATAAGTTATACAAGAAATACCCCATTAAAAAAAAAAACATTTTTTCCGCCCTGAAAAATGGTTAAGCTCGTCCCATAAAACTGTTAGGCTGATATCCCTATACAAGCAGAAACTTTAAACAAACATGGTAAAAAATAAAAAAAGGTTGGGCTTTCCAGAAAATGTTCTTTATTTTTTTTCATCGAATTTTGAATACATGTAAAAAATATTTTCAGGGAAATTTATTAATTAAAAGTTTCTTCGTTGCTTAGTTAGCAACATAAACAAAATTAATTTACATTTGAAAAATAGATTTATAGGATCCATTATTATTCTAGTATGGCCTTGGAAATTAACAAAGCGAAATTGTCATTGATTTTACGCGAACACAAAAATTATAAATGATTTTAATGAACTTTCCACGTCATATGAATTTAAAAGTAAAATTAATAACATTTATCGGGGCCCAAAATCCTGGTGATACAGCACTGGTTATTAAAAATCATTTAATTCTCATCAATATATAATATACTATTAAGGTAAACGTTCCAGTAATCGTGACCTTAGTCCCAGTAATCGTGATGCCAATTTTCTTGTTTTTTATTTAATTTGAATGAATATAACTTCTATTTGCTATTATAAAATGCTAAAAATGAGTGGGTTTTATCATTAAATGTTACTTTTAACACATTTTTTTATCAATATATTCAAACTATAACCAAGTTTCACGATTACTGGGACATTTACCTTAATATAAAAAGTGAACTACAAAAAAGGGAAGTTTTACCATTTACTTTCCTGACGTTTGGCTACGAAATCGAGTTTCTCAACCAAAACTGTGGTCCATCATTTTGGAATCACAATTTTTTTCAAATGATGACTTTAAATTCGGAAACAGTGCCCTCGAAAACGCCTAGATAACCCGTTTCGAGTACATGTAATATTTTTTTAATACACGTCCGCCATATTGGATCCCCCATCGTGTTTTTTGACATTTTGACTTCAGATTCGGAATCAGTGACACAAATAACTATATTTTTTCCAAATTTTGGCCAAAAAACCGGGTTTCCCAGCCCATTATGCACTATGGCTCACGGACAACCTTAGTACAGCAGCCATCTGGGTGCGAAATTTAAGGAAACTTTCGATTGAAATGCGTGGATGTGGAAACGGATAAGTATGGATAAGAAGCAAAGGCATCACATATTGAGCTAATATGTAAGCTGTTACCTTGCGCCCAACGAGGGCATCCAGGACTTTCAGAAAAAAAAACTGGATTTTCTGTAAGGTACAATCCAGGAAGCCGAAGGTGGAGTAATAGTGGCCGGCGATTTCAATACCAGGGCAGTAAAATGGGGAACGTCTAGGTTAGACTCGCTTGGAAAACGCATAATGGATATGGCATCAAGACGAAGGCTTCTAGTTTTGAACGTTGGGAATACAACAACCTTCAGACGGGCAGAGAAATGGAAGGTTCTGGAGGACTACGCCAGTAGTGACCACTTCTACATATCCTTTAATATGGCAGGCAGCCCAACAACCAAGATATACCGTACCAAGGCCAAAAAGTGGAACGTGGCAAAACTGGACGCAGAGAAGCTATCCTCGACAATAGTTAGAGCGCAGAACAGACTGTTGGATGGAGCTGGCTTGAGTGCGGAAGAATTAGTGGAAGCTAACATGCGGCTCATACACCAGGCCTGTGACGCCTTGATGCCTCGCAAGAAGGGGAACAGAAATAGGACCTCTGCCTATTTGTGGAATCCTGAAATCTCAGGGCTCCGGAAACAGTGCCTAAAATGAAGATGGAAGGTCACCAGAAAAAGACGAAGAGGCACGAAGCAGGCCTTAATAATCCGGGAACACAAGCTAGCGAAGAAACAGCTAAGAATGGCTATCAGAACAAGCAAAAAGCAGAGCTGAACTACACTGCACCAGGAAGTGGATAGTGAGCCATGGGGCCTAGGGTATCAAATAGTTACCCGAAAGCTTGGAGCACTATTAGCGTGTGAGGAAATGATAGCCGAAACCGTTGGCAATATCGTAGATGCGCACTTTTCAACACATCCGATCAGAGAGGAAGACACAGGCAGATCCCCAATAATGGAGATCCCACTCCTCAACGACGAGGAATTGAGGATAGCCGTGACTTCTCTAAAAAACAGAAAATCCCAAGCGGAAGCCCTGAAAGAAATAGCTGGCACATGTCCGCAGATCTTACTTAACATGCTGAACAGCTGCCTTAGAGCTGCACTCTTTCACGAGCAGTGGAAAGTTCAATGTCTGGTCCTGATCAGTAAAGGCAAACGTGACCTGAATTGGAAACAATACAAAAAGTGGAAAAGGGAAATCAGAATGCCAAGAAAATTGTTCTACTAGCAGTTCTTGATGTAAAAAAACGCCTTTAGTTCGGCCAGATGGGCGGAGATCATCAAAGCTTTGGAAGGCTTCAAAGTATCAGAGTATCTGATGTGCGTAGTGAAAAGCTGTCTCTCTGATAGAGTGTTGATGTACGACATCACTGAAGGTGCGAGAAGAAAGCAGATTACAGCCGGAGCAGCGCAGGGCTTGATTCTTGGTCCAGGCCTCTGAAATGTGTCGTATGATGCATACCCCGACGACCCATACCTCACGGGGTACGCGGACTACATCGCCGTGGTGATCGCTGCAAGAAACACAGCGGAACTGCAGTAGAATCTCAACCAGGTCATAAGCCGAGTAATCCGTTGGATGAAAGACCACGATGGATAGCCCTTGATGCAGAAAAACCCGAGCTGGTGCTGATAACAAAAAATCACGTACTTAATGAGATAGCAATTTAGGCAGGGCCGGCGACAGTTACAACCAAGAAAGCTATAAAGCACATCGGAATAAGGACGGACAACAAGCTCTCCTTCTGGGAGCAGATAACATAAGCCAGGCAGCGGACGAAGCAGCAGGAGTGAAGATGGTGCTGAGTAGGTTTATGGCCAATGTGCACGGCCCGAGACCGACCAAACGCCGACTTTTATTGACAGTGACCCAGTCCATCATGCTGTATGGAGCAGACATATGGGCAGATGCGCTGAGACAGAAAAAGTATAGAAGAAGAATGGCAGCGGTCCAACAGAGAGGGGCGCTCAGAATAGCGAGCTCCTATTGCACGATATCAGAACCAGTGATACTAGTGATCGCAGGTGTGCTACCGATCGACCTGTTGGCCCAGGAGAAAAAGCTGGTATTTGAATGAATAGCAGAAGTGGGCAAGCACATTTCCAAAGAGGAAGCTAGAGTTCTCTCCATGGAAAAATGGTAACAACGGTGGAATAGCGATCACCGAGGAAAATGGACGGCAACGCTGATACAACAGCTATGCACGTGGCTCGATCGAAACCAAGGAGAAACGAACTACTACATTACGCAATTCCTCTCAGGACTTCCGATTCCTACCTACATAAGAGGAAAAAAGTCAGAAGCCTAAAGTGTGGATATTGCGAGACTGAAATCGATGACGCAAATCACACTTTCTTTGAATGCAATCGCTGGGCCGAACTTCGACATGATCTAGAAAGCGCGATCGGTGGCATAACGTCGGAGAATATTATCGGCGTGATGCTGCAAAGCGAGGAATGGTAGAACAGGGTATTCGTGTGAAGAAGCAAACCACCCAACTCCTAAGATGCCGAAGGCCGTCGAGCCCGATGCATGACACCCGCTCCGCTGATGAGGACGATGCGTGCATTCGGGGGGAGGGGGGGGGGCAGCAAGATGCACCCATGACCAATCAGGATGTTCGAAGACCGACGAGCCCGTTGCACGATATTATCGTACTGCTGAGGACGATGCGTAACATCTTGGTTGGGGTACGAAGCTGACTCGATGTAACAGAAGGAAACCAGCAGGAGCCCCAGTAGGCAAAAAACGGCATGCGAGAAGGAGCAGAGAAGGGGAAGAGAAGTGAATTAGCGAACTATCCTTGGATATCCCTAAACTAAATACATATATTTTGCAATAAACATGATTCTTTTTTGATTAACTTAAAATAAATATTGTGTTTGATAACCTTATCTTGTATAGCCATAGTTTTTAGACATAAAAAACATACGAAAATGTGAATTAGAACAAGCTGACTTCATTAAAACTTAAACATTCAAACTTCAATTAGTACATTTGATATAGAATATTAATCTACTGAAAACTATTTCTACACTATACCTGACACTATAATACACACATCGAAATGAAAATTCCTTTTTAATTTACTAAAATTACTTAGTTATCTTCGAGGGACATCAAAGTGAAAGGTTCTAGACATATGCCCGTAAGAATTTTTTAATGTTTAAAAAAAATCAGTGAGGTAAATATATTTTTTTTTCAGAACATCATGAGGTTCCACAAATATTATTTTAAAAATCTGAAAGAAAACGGAACACTTTTTAACAGGATAAAAAATAATGTTTGAACTTCGTATTTTAAGAATATTAAGATTTTTTACGAAACAATAAAGCACTTGCCTCATTATTAACAGGTATTGACTGTCCTAAAAGAGTCGAAATGAACGGAGTGATATCTGCTTGTTCAATATCCTGCCGTTCAGAATTATTGCTGATGCCAGCACCCCATGCAACAAAAGGTGTTTCTGTCTCATCTTTTGAACCACTTCCATGAGAACCCCAATCAGTCATTCCGTGATCTGCTGTAAATAAATAGGCAGTGGTTCCCGGTTCAAAAACCTCCTCAGTTTTTTGTACCATTTCCTGTATTCTCCAGTCTACGTATTTCAAGTTCTCCGCATAATCTCTAAATTGTTTAAAGTTTAATCAAGATCAAATAATATTTTTAATTAATAAGGAATTGATGTTTCACGTTTATTCCGAATGAGTCCGCGTGAATATGAAAGAAAATTTCATTCCGTCTAAATCCACCTGATACTGAAATATCATTTCGAATGGCATTGAATGATTCCGTACTTCAATCAGAATGATTCCGCACTAGTCTGAATAAAATTTTCGTTCCATCTGAATCCGACTCAATACGCTAGATGATTCCGTTTGTTCCACTCACAGTCCGAATCATTCCGTAGCGAAAATTTTCATTCCGTATGAATCCATCGCATAACCCACTTACATTGAAATCGTAGCTGATCCCCTTCTCGAGATATCCCAAAATTACGTTTTGCGATTGTTACTGCGAGTATATCATATTATACTTTGCACTGGACGGTAATTATATGCATATATAATATACTATGTCTGGATAGGAATGAATATGTGACATTGAATTTTTACTAAGAAACCAGTTTCAGTTTGCCCCAGGACCAACCGTACACGTAGTGGTAGAATGGCCCCATTTTTAAAAATTTTTATTTATTTCTCACCTTTTTAAATTTTTTTGTTCTTCTCCATTTTTAGTGTTTTGGACTGTGTTTTTACTTAATATCCCTTATACCTTTATCTAGATGTGCTGCAAAGAGAATTCTAGAACTGCCTGCTTCAGCCCTAATGCAAATAAAGTGTCTTCAAGAACGTTCATTTGATACCGCTTCCAGAATTTCAAAAACACACGGTGAATCGACTCTCCTGCTTTCTCTGACCTTAAGCCTAGTCCACTGTTGTCTAAAAATCGTAGAGAATCCTTTAGATGTCTTAGGAGGACATGAATTTTCAATGTCTCCGAAATTTCCAAGCTTTTGAAAGCATTATGTAATTCAGTCAAATGAGAATCTATGTCTTCATGAACTTTTCTGCAAGAAAAAGAGCAGTCAACCACTTTGACCATGGCCTTGAAAGCACTTAGAAAAGGTAATAAACACAGGATTCCAATTGCTTTATAAATTTCCGTATATAGAAGTTTATCCGATTCCTTTACAAGTTTTCGACATGCGATTCCCTAATAAATTTCTCCAATTAAAGTTTTTTGGGATAACTTCCAACTTTTTTGGCCACATTAATGCCTTTTCTCTACCCAGAAGGAGAACTATACCATCCCAAAATAAATGATTCACGAATCCTTGTTAAATATGCAATTCAGGAAAGACGCATTTTTGAAGAACATAAATGTCATCATCTTCATTGCAAAGCGGAGGATTTATTGTACTGTGAGACTGGTTAGCATACTTTTTATTTTTTCCTGTACAACAAAATTTCTTGTAATCTCTTGTTACGTCTCCGTACATTTTTAATTGCATATCCTGGTCATCACTCGTTACATTACTACTATGAGCGGCATCAGTTACTTAATTATTAGATGATTTGACACGATTTCTCAGATCTGCTGGTGGAACAAAACAGGAGGGACAGGGCTACGTTGATGTGGCAGTTTGTTGGACATTTATCATGAGTAAAGTTTGAAATCTGACACAAATTTGAACGGAATATTGTTAGGATTAATCAGATTAAATAAAAGCTTAGTGTTTTCATAAGTTTCCATTATTTGTGGCACAAGGCCAACTTTTTTGGACAACATTTCCACCCTCAGAATATAATATTCTTTTCTTAGTTGGTACGTCAAAGTCTTCTTGCACATTTGAATCAACACCATTGTCATTATCCAATTCAGAAAAATAGACTTCGGAAATTAGGACATGGATATTTAAAAAAAAGCCTTGGCCACCATCAGCCACAACTTTAATAAGGATGTTTCCAATCATTTTTCGTTCATTTGTCAGCCTTAAATTTAAGAAGAAACTCCATTTGAGTCAAGAAACATCCTTTTGACAAAAGAGGATATATCTGAATGGTTGTAAAACGTAATTTTGAGATATCTCGAGAAGAGGATCAGCTACGATTTCAATGTAAGGGATTTTGGCAACTATAAATAGTTATCTAAAAAGCTATGCAAACAGTTTTTGTATCCATTTCAATCGAACCTATCGATGCTTGAGGAGCACTGTGCCATCTTTTAATCTTTGGACATTGCAGACAAAATTTCGAAGTACTGTTTAACAGTCTCGTTTTCTAAAAATGATTTAATTTTTGAAAATATCAAGCTGATTAATGCTAAGGTTTCCATTTTAGACACAATTCCTCTAAATAATACTTATGAGTCAACAATACCAAGTCTATTATTTTGATGTATTTAAATATAGCAAAGTATGCAACCAATAAAATCGACATGATAAAAATTTGAATTCTCAAATTAAATATTCTCATGGAATAATTTTTCCTTTCTTATGTATTTTTCTCTAGTGAACCGATCACATACTTATATTTAAAAACGTACTTTTTTTATACCTGCGTTTCTTACGAGTTTCTTGTTAGTTAGAGTTTCTTACGCGTTTCTTGCTACTTCGCACTTCTGTTTAGCAACCGCAAAATGCATTCCCCACGAAATCATTATTGCAGTGTATATTAAAAGTTCGTTTCATAGATGTCCTTGATATTTTGTTTACGCTAAAAATATATTTCTTTACGCCAATCGACGCCTGCCGCCATCTCTTGGTGTTAAAAAGAATGAGTAGAAACTCGGGGAATCCCGAGTCTCTTTCATTTTTGATAAATACATAACCTATAAATCAGTGGATGCTTTTCTTCTGTCGGGAGCCCGGCCCCCGAACCCCCCGTCCTCCACCCCGCCATCCCTTGTTACGCACTTATACAAAAAAAAACAGAATACGTAACTTGTGCGGGGCCAGCGATTGACGGCACTCGTTGCTCAATATACTATTCTCGTTTTAAAACATTGTGCAATTATGTTTCACAAGATGACTTTGTTAGAGATTATGTTTCTAAAGATTTTTTCAAATTTTACTAAATAGACACATTAAGCCATAGACTTTGATTCTGTTCTTTTAAGTTCAGTTCTTGGTCTACTCTAGAAAAAATAATTTGATTCTTACTTAGAGCGAGGTTTACTGGCGTGACCTGCCGTATCACAGCCCAAAAGGTGGAAGAAAATAATAATGTTGTCCTGATCTTTGACTGCATTTGCCTCATATTTAAGCCATTGTAGAAAGTGCTCAAATACCCATGAATCCAGTCTTATAGTTGAGGTAGAGGTGTCAAAGTCTTGCCAACTAGAAGGATAACTTTTACCCATAAAGTTTCTGTTGTTGCCTATGATAACGTGTAATTATATATTTTATATTGGTTCTGCAAGTTTGAACAAGTGATTTTTGAAATCTAAAAGTATTGACATTCAATTGAAGTTATTCTAAAATTGAAAAGCATTTAGAAAATTCCATTTTTGGTAATTTAAAACTTTTGATTTTTACTACTGACCTTTTGAAAATAGGGAAATAATATCTGGGCTTCCCCATCCCCAAGTCATGTAACTTTGATTGAAAACGGAATCAAATTCAACAGGATTCTCTTTCCAGCCTTTAAAAAGCGCACTTGGATCTTCATAGAGTCCAGCCACGATTGCTATGTTTCCTGGTCGTGATTCTGTAGGCATTCTGGCATGCGATATACCCCAAACGCCTTCATTTTTAACTTTCGTACTGCAAATTAAATTTTGTTAGGTGTTAGACGCATGCTTGAAACAAATTTGTACTGCTCTTAAAATTTTACCTATTTTATCATTGAAATTGATCATCTCTGAGAGCATTTTCAACAACAAAATTGATGTCACCGAAGTTGGTAACGTCCTTTTGGACTCGCATTTAACAAATGAAAGTTGTGCTGACTTGTGCTAGATTTGTGAGGTATATTAAACTGACGTAAGCACGTCGTCGAATCTAGTTATGACATATATCATAACTAGGTTCGATATTTAGGGCTAATTTAATGCCCTGCTTTAGAAAAAGCAGGAGTTACGCTACTTTAACGTTAAGCTAACGCCACCACACATCTACCTGTTCTATTTCAGGAACATAGTAGCTGATCTTATACATCCTCTCAAACACTTTCACATAGTGAGCTGCCATTTCTTTTCCCCAGGTGGTTTTATCAGATCTCTCAACTTGATGCCATAGATCCAGAATTAAAATGGCACAATAGATCCAGTTAATTTTACCGTAATGCTTGAAGAGTTTGTCTCAAGATGCTTGGATAGCGGCTATGATCTATTCATTTACCGTGATTCCTGACACATTTTCCCTTACTTCTGTTAATTCTTTATCCAGTTTATCGAACAATATGTTGAACCCAAGCAGAACGTAAAGTAGAGTAACGTATTTGGCATTACTGAAAAGCTTGGAGAGAACTTGGAAAAATCGTAAAATCTTGCAGATCTCTTCAAGAATCAATCATGCTTGCTCAGTGAGAAGCAAATGGTTCAAACTTTTGGTATTTCGATACAACAAAACTAATTACTTTTTTATTTGAAGCGCAAACTAAATCATTTCGAAAGTAGAGTTGCACCTGATACTAACGTTGATGATTGGACATCTAAAACCGACGTTGCAACATTCGCAACAGCTCTTTAAGTTGTTTCTCCATGTTTCGGTTTATTAAACAGTTTCCTTAGTTCAGTAAGTGGAATATTAAAACTATTGACCTGTTCTTCGATGTCACGAGCTGTTTCCATGCCTTTAAAGTTTGTATCATCGCTGACGCTTTCTTCGGGATTTTCATCAGTTTCCATACTTTAGTAAATTTCATCTTCTTCTTCGATACTTCTACGTTTAAGCTGCAGTTCTTTCAGCATATCCTGTGCTGATAGATTTTGAATAAGGACATAACATCGAAAATACTGATTTTCAAAGTCGAAAGTCATCAAGAAAGACATTTCTCTCACAAAGGTTGAATTCGCAGAAGCGTGTCTACTGTGTTACCCTGAAACTTTTGTTCCAAACCATAATTCGTCACGACTTTGTAAACAAATTAAGCGATGTCTCTGTCTGTATGCTCACAATTCAAAGGGCAGAAGTCAATAA
>CAKNWT010237682.1:0-10897 GCA_932066315.1 Andricus coriarius
GCGGGGGGGTGGCTGAAAAGTTTCTGGCGGGTGGCGAAATGACTTTCTGAAAGTTTGAGCAAAAAGAAAATTCTCCGTTCGCACAACGCGGTTAAAGGTCAAAATCACGACAATTTGAATTTTTCTCGTTATTCTCAAGCGAATAATATTTTTTCTGATTCAGGTGAACGTTTAAAGTTGTGTACTGCGAAGATATAAGTGACTATGCAGTACAGACCTAATCAAAATTTGTATGTTCGGTACTTTAACTCAAGTATGAGAACATAAGATCATTTTTGATGAGGTTTATACTGCATAGGCACTTATATTAGCATAGAATACAACTTTTACGGTTCACTTAATTCAGAAATATATGATTTGCTTGAAAATAACGAGTTTGTGAAATGATGGCAATATTTAGATTAAACGAATTTTACAATAAATTTAACGGATCAATATATTTATAATATTAATCATTTTTACTGGTTGTTCAGCTGAATTGAAGTAAACTCAACTGAATTCGCGATAACCTAATCTCGCTCAATTGAAAGTATATTTAATTAATTTGAATCAAAAGTGGAATTATTTCAACGAATTTAAAGGTAAATTATTTTTATTGTAAGTTAAATTGAAGGAGGATTGAACCGATACGATGTGAACTGAACAAATACATAATTTCAGCCCTCAAAATATTAATCAGCCAAAAAATAATAATTCAAAACAACTTTAATTTCAATTAAATCCACAGTTTTTTCCCGGAATTCACTGAAGTTCATTGTTAATTCAATGAAAATAATTAACGAAAAAATGAGTTTAATTCACTTTGAATTCACTTTGATTTGGAAAGTGTTGTAAAATATTTTCAAAGTTTGGAAATTTATTTCTTTTTGATGAAATACATATCTTTCTTTAATATTTTCATAACTTATTGTTATGTCTAGAATCGAGTCTAGAATACTAGAAACAAACACAGACGATGATGTGGATTCTGGAAGAAGCAGAATCTGCTGGACGGCAAACTCCTGTCCTTGTATTTTTTCCACTGCTTCCTCTTCTGCTTTATTTATCTCTGCAGTGTATATTTTTTCAACTCTTGTAAATCCTGTTAGATGCGGATGGGATTTTTATTAGCTTTGGTTTTGTTTTCGGTATATTTTCTGCCCGTTCTTGGTATATGTTACATAATAGCATAAAATTTAAAGACTTTGACGAAACCATCATAATTAAAAATATGAATAAATTTAATTAAAAAATCGTTCAATTATAAGACCTGAAGTACTAATAAAAAAATGTATCAACATTAACTAAGAATGGGCCTGTATACAAATCTTCAAAATTTGTTCAATATATCTTAGTATTATTTTGTTGTACTTATTATTATTTAGCAATATTATAGCAACAACTCAGAAGATCTAAAAACATTTACGAATATGCAAATATTTCAGATAAAAGAACATGCATATTTTACTGTTGGCCATGATATTATGATATTTTTTATTTGGTAAATTAATATGAGAATACAAATTTATTTAAATAACTTTTTATTGATACATAATCCAATTTTGAAAAGCTCTTAATTGAAAAAAAATGAACAAACACTTTTAAAATACTTTGATACAAATTTTAATAGAAAAAAGGTGTCTTAGCAGTTTCTAAATATATTAGTATACTTAAACATTTAAATAGAATTTGTTGGAAAAAACTAATCAATTAATAATAAAGAAAAAGATAATAGTTTTTTGGTTTTGTGCTTAAAGGAAAAATAATTCTTGATTCTTTTTATTTACATTCTAAAATTGGCTTTAAGAAATTAATTATGATTAAATTAAGGGCCTTAAATATAAAACTTTTAAAAAAATTAAAAAAAAAGAAGGAATGTCGGAATGTTTCTAAGTGACAAACTGACAATTTCAGAAGGTATAAATGCGGAAGTGTCAGTCATCATAAGGTTCTTTTGGTTCCTTCTTGTCAGTACCAAAAATCAGTGCGCATTAGGATGAATCACACTTGGTAGCGGTAGGAATCGTACCAAATTTTTTTGCTATACTACTACAAACGAAGGGGAAATAAACGAGAAGGAAGCGGATTTTTTCTTATAAGAGCTGCTGGGGTCCATGCATGCGGTTAACGACCAGTAGGCGCATGCTGACAATCCAATCAGAAAACGATTCTATGTAAGGCTTAAACATTTATAAAAAAGTATGATTCACATTTATAATTGAAGGGTGATAAAGAAGTTAAATATTTTCAAAAAATCGGGGTTTTTCACTCAATTTTTATAATAATGATTCATCCAAAAGGTGGTATAGGTTCATTTTGAAAGATCGATTGTCAATTTCTTTGTGGGAACCTGTTGATCCTACTTTTACCATTCTATTATTTTTATTATGAGGAACACTACCCTAAATTTTCTTACCATAAAATTTGTTTTGTAGTGTAACTATACATATGTATTAAGTTTAATGATAAAAAATGTTCTTTTACTAAATGCCGTTTATTCTGTCTGAATAAATATTGTTTTTCGTTTTAACCCAATTAAGCTTTTAAAAAAATAGACTTAGAAGTGAAGTGGACCAAAAGCAGGTTGTTGGCAAGTTGGCAAGTTTCTTCCTTGTTGGTATGTTTGCTTTTCAAAGGAAATTAAAAGTGAGCAAAATTTTAAGTGACAAGCTAGAGTTAGTCCCGTGATCCTCATGACGAATATGTGATTTATGACTGATTTCTGAAAGCCACAAAATTTTTACATTTTTATTTGTAAAATGCAAATCAATTTACATATTTTAATTATTCTTGCTAGCACCAAGAAAATACCTATTCCGTTAAGAATGATTAATACATTAAGATTGCTATTATTCCAAATTCAAATTGCACAATTTTAAGCCCCTTGGATTAAACAATTTCTTAATTTGGAAGGAATTGAGTTCAAAATGCTCAATTTGGAACATTTTCAAATTAAACATCATTAAATTTTTTAAATCACTTAAAAAGTGGTCCCTTCTATAGTGATACCAATCAATATAAGTGAGGTTTTGGTTGTCAAATAAAACGAAGAATCATGACAAAATGCATTGAACGTTCACATTCAACTGAACAAATAAAATATATTTGGATGCGCAACAAACATTGTCTGGCAGATAATTCGATAAAATTACTGAAGAACCCTTGAAATCCTATTAAATTACATTTAAACTTCATGAAAAAAATGTTGTGTAACTATTTTGAGAAATTGAAATTGCTTTATTTTACTATTATAGTTTTTGAATAAAATTTGGTGCTTCTTCGTTCCATAAACAACATGAAAAGGGTCGTTTAGGTTTTGGTTGAAAAATTTGAATACGACATTTGGAATTTTTTAAATAACAAAATTGATCAAATTTTTCTGTAAAATATTTTTGAAAAATATCAACTTATTTTTTTCTTGCTTTTTTAGGGAATTCTAAGTCCTGTGAAAGGTCTGTAATAAACTTTAAATACTTTCAAAATAATAAAATTGCGACAGTTTCTTGAAGAAAATTAATCATACATTTTTTTAATATCATCTTTGTTTATTTTATTCATTGTTTTCTGATTAGCGATACATATCCATTATATTAATAATGTATCTATGGGAATGTACATTAATATTATATTAAATTGTACATTTTGTCATGGAATCCTGACATGAGGCTAACTAAGAAGGTTCCCTTATGAGGTCAGAGACAATACTGATAGTCAAGTGTTTTGCATCGAAAGGAATTTAATTTTGTTTTAATCCCTACTGTTTAAACGGAGATATTTTAGCGGTGGTTTCCTTGTTGTTTTTGAAGGTGTCTCTACGTTCAGATTTACCAACTTCATCAATAATTTAATGGAGAAATCCTTAAGTTTCCTAGAATTAGTCTTTATAATTTCCTAAGTAATTTTAGATATGAGTTGAAATAAAAACAAAAGAGCAGTAGACCTGAATTTCTTTTTTTCTTTTTTGGATCAACTGCTTTCAAAATTACGAAGAATATTAGCTTTTTAGGTAAATGAACTTTTATCTATTGTTTTGTTTCTTCATGTTAGTAGGTTAGATTTAACCGACGTTGACGGACGACCATCCCACTCCCATGCGAAAGATATTAATATGTTTACCTATGAATCTATTACCCTATTACCCCTATACACCCTTATTGAAACACAGCCCTCAATTCTTGTACAGAAATTCTATTGAATTCTCTGGATTGTTTTTGCTTACATTTCCTGAAATCTACTGAAAACTTGAAATCATTATTCTAAATTTGAAGCATTCATTCACAGAAAACCAAACAGTTAAAAGCGTTTCAGGTAAAAAAAAGTTACCGTAAAAATCTCGCCATGCGATTATTACTTGGTCTAATAATCGTTGAAAAGTAGGGACAGTGGCATAAAGTTTAAATGACCCCCTTTAAAATTGGAATAAGGGACAACCTGACACGATAAATGCCGTCTTTTAACTATTACTGGACTCAAGGAGAAACGGAAGAAAACTTTTTTGGAGATGTAGAAAAGAATGTATGCTACTCTTATGTTACATACTAACTATATTGGTTTGTTCAATTGATTTAAAAACTCCTTGAATCTAGGAAATTCCATTATTAAATTTTTAACAGCAATTCTTTTAATTAGATTAATACTATAAATATAAATATAACCTGAAATTCCAAGAGCATGTTAAACACAAAAAAGTGGCATTTATTATTAAAAAAATATACGTCTTCGACAAGAACGGTAATTGTCAACTAATTAGTTGAATTGTCAACAAAATAGTTGAATACTCGACGAAAAGAGATTAATATTCTACCTCGCAGTTGACTTTTCAACAACAACAAAATTAAATTTCTACCAAAAAAATGGAATTTTCAATCCAAAAAAGAGATGAATTCTTCTTTATTTTACATGTTATGTACAATAAGTCAATAAGTGTGTGCTAAATGTATTTGAACGAAAATCCAGATCTTTTGTTTAGTGATTTACAAGTTATAATTTATTTGGTCTAAGAAACAATTTTTTTGACTCGTACGAATAAAATATTGTGAATTCAAAAACTTAATTTCACAGTTAAAAATGTTTGAACTAGAGAAGTAAATTTTTTATTTTTATTGATTTAGATAATATTTTCATGTAACACTCACAATGTAGGCGGATTCGCGCTATTACAATTAGTAGTTTTCTACTAATCCAGATTTAGAGAGATTATTCAATGTTAGTGATATCTCCCCTAAATATTTTTTGTTGGTCTATTAACAATTTTAGGGGATGACGTGGCAAAAATTCGAAAGTAATTTTTTTACATGGAGCTGTGGGCTAAATTAGGTATATTGTATAAGAAACCTTAACTTCTTCTACCAAACTTGTAGTTTCCAGCCCAATTAATTGAAATTTAATGAAATAATTGAGCAAAAGTAAAAAGTCCCTTTAGTTGCGTTCCGAGATCCCTGAATGTCTCAGATACGTGTAAAAAATGCAATCCACAACTAAAATCTGCTCTTGTTCTCTGCAGGAGGACTGACAGCAGGCTGAGGGTGGTCGGCACATGCCACCGCTACTGCATGCGTTGATGATTCGAATCGTTTCAATCTGTTCTCCGCGGTGGTGTTTTCTGCCTAGGAGTTGGTTCAGAATCTCATATATACATGCAGTCACACGAAGAGGCACAACAGCTATGCATATACCTATGTGTATGTAGTTAAAAGCAAGCACGACTTGGGTATGGTACCGGCACTCGTGGGCGCGTGGTGTTGTGCTCTGAGAGTAGCAGCTGAAGAAGTAGAAGCAGGAGCAAAGCAGCAAAGGGGTGGGGGAGGATGAGGGAGACTCTGATTCTATATGTAGTCCCGAATCTTTGGCGGACCAATTATTACGCCCGAAACACTCGAGGCGTATGTACCCTCCTCAAGGGTTCTTCGAGAGTACTTCCGAAGTGTTCCGATCGAAACTGACAATAAGGTTCATATCGACAACTTGGTAACCGGTACCTTATTCAACGTCAACCTCATTCTTATCATTAGTTCTGTCGCGAAGAGGCTCAGAAAACAGTTTACGAAGTGGTGAACACAAGTGAGTTGTTCCAGTGGTGAAAATTGGTCCTGTGTGCTGGCATGACACGTGCGCTTTGAGGAACAAAAATTAATCGGGCAGCAGAATTCATCATAAAGATGCCTAGGGCATTTCTTATCACCCACCGCCGGTACAATGGCACTGAGGAGCTTCAGGAAACTGTTCGAGGTATGGTTGTTCTTCATATAAGTGATTTTCAGAATTTATTTTCTTGAATATTCCAATTTATATAACTTTAGTCTTTGAAAGGCTTTACTTTTTTATTAATTTAAATTTCTGCTCAGCTCTGTGTCGTTTTTCCATTAAACAATTATTATAATTACTATAAAGTTAATAATCAATTGAAAAATTAAAACAATTCGAACATTAAGGCAAGTAAGAAATTAACTAAGAGCGGTAAATTGGCTTGAAATATTATCATTTTAAACACGTTTATGTTTTGCAGAAGTTTGTCAACTTGAAGAAAAAAAGCTGAAAAAATGATTAATTATACAGAATGTTGCGTGTTCCACAAACGTTACGAAAACGTTTTTCGTTTAAATTTCCTGTACCCACTGGATAGAGTTTTCTGGTGACTACGGGAATTGTCTATGAATCATAAAGAATGCTCAATTTTGTATAATTTACAGAAATGCCTATAAGATTTATAGAAAATTCCCGTAACATCAACATAAAAACCTATATACTCTTACAAATACTTTGCATTAGAGCAAGGATCTGCAAGAGTAATCATTTTTGCGATGCTTATTTCTCATAAGCTGCCAAATTTGTTGAATAACTTTTTCCCGTTTCTTTGCTTCCCTTAACGTTCGGGCTCGCTGACTTTTCTACGTACCTCGTATTTTTATTTGGATGCAAGTTTAATGAGTAATAATCATCAGCCTTTAAACATTGAGAACCTGTTGATTAATTTCTACTTTCTCATTTTAATTAATAATTATATACCGATTATGAAAAATCCTATCATAAGTTTTCTAAGCATCAATAGAATTTGATTAAATTTAAATAAATCCAGAAGATATTTTTTCATTCATCCGTATGATAAACAAATAAGTACAATTTTAGTAATTGATATTGAGATTTATTTAAAAATGTTACGAAAAGGTTATATTTAATTTGTCCTTATTCGTATATGAAAGCTTATTATTTAACAGGTGGGTTTCGTCTTCGCTACAATTTTCGCGTCAAAAGCAACATTTTTAGAATTTTATACAATAGACACAATAGTTCTGTAAACCTTGTTGAAAATTGACAACATCTACTTCATTAATTACGAATTTTTATTTCTGGTTCATTATTTCACTTCTCTCAACATTTTAACTTGTCTGAAGATCTGTATGGATAATGTAAGAATAAGTCTTTTTCATTATCAGAAATTTGAATCTTGCAGTTTCGAAAAATCACTTTATTTGACTATTATTTTTAATATGTAATGAATTAATAAAACGTTTTTGTTTCACTTTCAAGTAGGACGTATTTTGTACATAAAAAACTGTAATAAATATCACAATATAAAGTAATACACATAAATATTTAGTATTGAGATAAAAAGATATAATATGTTACAAATAATTCCGCACTTCAGTGTATTGTTTAGAATTCGTCAGAGAATAAGAATCAATCATTGATTTTGAGGGTGAATAACTTTAAGCCACACTTATGGGTCCCCAAAGAATACCCCATAAGTAAAAAATTTGAATTTTACGTAATAATAGGATTTATTAACGCTTCTTGAATTTTTTTATTTCAAATAATCATTAATCGGTAACGTAACTTTACCCAGTTATTTTGTAACCAACTTTAATTTGTTTAAACACTTTCAATCAATGATAACAATAAGAGAATTTGCTTAATTAATTTTACATTTAATTATATGATACGTGTTTGTTCAAGTCTATAGTTTACCTACAAAAATCAGGAGCAACACTTTATCTCACCAGAGTTTCGACAGATCTTAATATTTTTAAGTACTAATTTGTTTTCTAAGAATACTGGTAAACGTTCAAACAAATTTAAATTGTTAACAAAAATTATTCTGATTAAATTTAATATAAATATGCTTGTAAAATCATTTAAATAAATTATGGCATTGTTATAATTTATTAAAGAACTTATAACATCTAGAAAATGCGTTCATTTGGCGACCTACCTGAAAAAAACAAATGTTTAAACAAATTGAAATTCTTTAAACAATTTGAAATTAGTTAACAGATGACTGAGTATTCTTGAGTGACGGATTAATGATTATTTATGAAAAAAACGTTTCAAAAGTTAATAAGCCACAATATTATGTAAAATTCAAATTTGTCACTGGAATGAGGAATTATTTGTGACATATCATCGCCTTTAAATATTAACCGATTTCGCTTAAAGGGTATAGCCGGGTGAGCACGCAAAAAATGCCCCCAAAGGAAATCAATTGATGAGTCAGCAATTTGAAAGCATACAATAAAAAAAAATCCCGAAATTTCAAACCGTTAGCCGCCATATTGGATGCGTTAGAGGGGGTAACGTTCATTTTTATTTTTTTCTCCGTTTCTATTGTTGGAAACAATTAACAGGACTTCTTTCAATTATTTTCCACGTACATGATTGTTTCAAAAAATTTTTAGCGGGAAATTCAAACTCAAAAAAATTGTCAAAATTTTTATTTGAATTTTTGTGTGTGATAAAACTTCAGTTCTATGTCAGTTTTTTTACAACAGAATAGTCACCCAAAGAGCTTTTATTGTAAAAATTTTCAGACTTTTAAATTTGGGGCATCTTAGTGTACAAAATTAAAAACTGTAATTTTCACATATTCCTCATTTATCATAGTTAAACATTTTGTTTTTCTGAATAAACTGCTCAAAAGTTCTGTTGGTTTGATGATTCTCGACAAATGTCGACCATAAGCTAAATAGTACACTACCGTCGTAAATTGTCGGTACGATCAGCGAAAGTACTATTAAAAATCACTCCTGTATTTGAAACGTGATTACTTGTTCAAAAAAGCAGCAAGAAACTCTTTTTTCATTTTTTTAAAAAGATTATCAAGTTACGTGTCAAATGAACCCTAATAGAGATATTTTTCCGCTTTTGAAGAGAATATACGATATGAGAAGTTTACAACAAAACTTAAGAATTTCTCGAATTTTGTACCTCGTCTTCAAATTGTGGCATGACCTAGGAAAGTTGTAGAAAAAATCTAAAATTCATACCACACAGTCCTTAAGGTTTTATCTTCAATTTAGGTCAATTAAAGTTTCAAAATCTTAACGGGTTCACGAGATACGACTAAATATGTCCAAGCGTGTTTGCGCCGAATTTCAATAGCTTTAGCAGGTAGTCTGCGGTGCTCGCCGACACGCAGACTCGGCGCAGACACGCTTGAACATTTATGTCATATCTTGGGAACCCGTGAATATTTTTGAAGTTTAATTGACTTTAATTAAAGATGAGATTTCACAGATTACGTCTTGTTAATTTCAGTTTCTTTCCATAAGTATACTAAGTTAGAGCACGAGTTGAAGTTAAGGAACAAAATCTGAGAAATTCTCGGCGATCACCGCTCTCGCAGTCGACGGCATTAACCGCCGACTGAAGCTTGACTTTTGAGACTTGGACATCTTTAGACGTATATCGAGAACCCGTTGAGACTTTTCAAGTTTTATCGGCTTAAATTAAATATAAGACCTTAAAAACTGAGTGGTATGAATTTGGGATTTTTGCAACAACTTTCCTAGGTCGTGCCACAATTTGAATTCGAGGTACGAAATTCGAGAAATTCTTGCATTTTTTTAAATTTCTCATATATTCTCTTCAAAAGGTCAAGAGTATCTCTATTAGGGCTAATTTGACGCGTAATTTGATAAGTTTTTTAAAAAAATTAAGAAAGAATTTCGTACTCCTTTTTTGAACGAGTATTCACGTTTCAAAGACAGCAGTGCTTTTAATAGTACTTTCGCCGACCGTACAGGCAATTTTCGACGGTAGTGTACTATTAGCGTATGGTCGACATTTGTCAAGAATCATTAGACCGGCAGAAATTTTGAGCAGTTTACTCACAAAAACAAAATGTGTAACTGTCATAAATGAGGACAGTGACGAAGATTAAATTTTCAATCAATATGAAACTAAATCAGATGATGTACCTAACAATGTATAAATACACATATAATTGTATTATATGAATATATTCAAGTATCAATGGTCCTCATTAGTTGGAATATGGGAAAATTGCAGTTTTTAATTTTTTACAAAAAAATCCTTCAAATTTAAAAATCTGAAAAAATTTACAATAAAAGCTCTTTTGTGACTATTCTGTGGCAAAAAAAAACTGAGATAGTACTGGCGTTTTATCACACCAAAGAATTCAAACCAAAATTTTCAAATTTTTTGTTGAGTGCGAATTTCCCGCCAAATTTTTTTTCGAAAAAATCATGCACATTGAGAATGATTGAAAGAAGTCCTGCGAATTCTTTCAGATTTCTTCTAACAATAGAAACAGAAAAAAAAACGAACACGGACGTTACCCCCTCTAACTCAATCAATATGGTGGCTAACGGTTTGAAATGTTGGGAACATTTTTTGTTGTGAATACTTTCAAATTTCTGACTCAACATTTGATTCGCTTTGGGTGCGATTTTTGCATGCTTACCCGGCTATACCCTTTGATAATTTTTTGGGGCACTCAAACAAAACTGGAAGAAATTCTTAGTGAAAAATAAGGGCCACCCTATACTACATTATACGATAATATACTATATACGTATCGTATATAATATCATATTTGACCCCTCAATATTTCAAATGATATAAAATTAAGTCCCTCTCCTTTCATATAGTGTTAACATTTATTGATTTATTGCAGAGATAC